>VXBP01008680.1:801730-859233 GCA_013400115.1 Rhinopomastus cyanomelas
CCTTCCTTCCTTCCTTCCTTCCTCCCTCCCTCCCTCCCTTCCTCCCTTTCCTCCCTTTCCTCCCTTTCCTCCCTTTCCTCCCTTTCCTCCCTTTCCTTTTTGATTTTTCCTTTTATTCTCTTTTTCTGTGTCAGGCATCACTATGTTAGCTTCAAAAATTTTCATAAGAGGTGGTGGACAAATAAAATATTTGAAGAACAGACAATGGTTAGATTAAGAAAGCCGAGGAACAAACTAATTCCTGTGACCAAAAACTCTATTGTAATTGGAAATAAAAACTAAAATCCAAACAATAATTTCCTTGTAGGAAGGGAGGGATTTTAGGACAACTCAAATAGGAAAAAAAATACCTAGAGTAGTTTAAATAAAATGTCACTCACAAAATCATTAGTAGCAGTTGACAACATTTCCGTGATTTATTAACTTTCATACAGCAATGGCTGCTCATTCAAAGCCAGGTTGCACAATCTAAGTACCCACAGAGTATCTTGGCTCCAGAGTTCTCCAAAATTACTGTATTTACTTTGATTCTCAAGTAGTTTTTGCCTTTCCACTTCTCGTGTCACAGACACGAGTGGGCAGGATAAGTCTGCACTGTTTCCGTGAAGGGCATTTTGTCTGGAATAACTCTGTTTGTGGAGAGGAAGTCGATGAGTGAGAAAAAAGAGACTCTGAACTCAGCTGTACTGATAACTGAAAAGGGAATATCATTCCAGACTTTAGCTCCCATCTAAAATGTTAGAGATTTTAATTTCGTTTGTATTTTTATCAGGGTTACCAGCTGTATATGTGTGCTGTAGCTATTTTTAAGCCAAAACAGAAAATATATAAAACTATAAGGTAAATGCTAAAATTATAACAACAAAGTCCCACACACCTATAAGAAAATACATGGTTAAAAAAGCCTTTCTTGTAATAGTGACAAGTAAACTGTTCCCAGAGAGTTTGCCAAACTGCTCATAAACTTCCATTCATGGAAACAGAGCCCTTCCGCAGTTTAAATTACAAAGCACAGTGCACAGGCATAGCGGGGTGTATTCTATCCTCCTTTGCACGGCTGTTACTGCATCACACACAGAATCACAGAATCATTAGGGATTGGAAGGGACCTCAAAAGATCATCTAGTCCAATCCTCCTGACACAGCAGGATCACCTAGACCAAGTCACACAGGAAAACATCCAGGCGGGTCTTAAACCTCTCCAGTGAAGGAGACTCCACAACCTCCCTGGGCAGCCTATTCCAGTGCTCTGTCACCCCCACTGGGAAGAAGTTCCTTCCCATATTTATGTGGAACCTCCTATGTTCCAGGTTACACCCGTTGCCCCTCATCCTATCACTAGATGACATGAGTAATAATCAGATATTACTACCATAAAGTAACTGCCTGAAGACTCTGAAATACTGTAGTGGCTTTGCTGCGTGTCAGAGAGGCCATGAAGCTCTGCACTCCTGCTTTGCTGTGAGGGCTGAGTGCCAGGGACAACTGTCACTCCAAAGACCACAGAACTGGCTTATCAAAGTAATGACTCATGCACATTAATTGGGAAATGCAGGACTCAACACAAGCTTGTCTTCTGAAGGACTTCAGTGTCAGGGCATAGTGATCGCTGACCTTTCTCAGTTCGTAAATTAACTGTTAGGTTTTGTTTTCCTTAAGGTTCTTTTAGGTCATGCAGGAAATGCAAGGTTCTAGTCAGAAGAATGAGAAGTTAATGGCAGTAGCAGGCAGATGTACAATGAATCTCCGAGGTCCCTTCCAATCCCTAATGATTCTATGATTCTATGATGGGCCCTAATGATTCTATGATTCTATGATTCTATGATGGGCTTACTCTTTTCAAAACAGCCTCAAATCTCATCACATCTCAAGTCATATCTTTGTCTTCAAATGCCTGCATAAATACACAGACACACAAGCACACAGGTGGAGACACAGAGTTATCCACATTTTAATGAAACTTAGAATCATGGCATCATAGAATCATTAGGGATTGGAAGGGACCTCAAAAGACCATCCAGTCCAATCCCCCTGCAGCAGCAGGATCACCCAGACCAAGTCATACAGTCAGTCTAGGTTGTATTTTTGTTTTCAGGCTAAAAGAGAAAAATATCCTTTTTTCTTTGTGCTTATATATTTTTCTGATAAATATATAAATAGATGTATTATATACAGATAAGAAATATATGTAGTAGGTATATGTTACCCAGTCAGAGAGACTGGGTAGTCCGTAATCTCACAATGTGTGGTCCAAACGTCCTTAAAATGATTTAAACTACCTAGTAAAGTCACCACACATTTTCCCTCCGTTGTTTACTTGCAAAGATCAGGAACAACACAACAGTTGTTTTTGAAATAAACTCATTTTTCCTCTGTGAGGTGAGTTTCCCTGAATATTTTCACGTTGTATGATTAGGGATAGAGACACTCTATAGGGATAACACATGTTATATGACAGGAGACAAGGTGACATTAAGCTGCCTTATTTTCTTCCAATAAAATAGACATGATTATTGTATAAAATTGATCTCAGAGCTCTTTTAGTGACTGATCGGTACATCTTTTTAGGATTTCAACGGAGCCTGCTCAGATCCCATAAATAATGTTTTATTTTAAAATCTAAGCTATTTTCTGTTTGCCGCCTTCTGTGTCACTGTTTAAACATCTTATTTAGAGAGCTAAGGAAACAGCTCATCTCACAGGCAGTCCTGTGGGTCGTCTTCCCTTCCTGTCACAGATTCACAGAATCATGGAATCATTAGAGATTGGAAGGGACCTCGAAAGATCATCTAGTCCAATCCCCCTGCCACAGCAGGATCACCTAGACCAGGTCACACAGGAACACATCCAGGCGGGTCTTAAACATCTCCAGTGAAGGAGACTCCACAACCCCCCTGGGCAGCCTGGGCACTCCATCACCCTCACTGGGAAGACTGTTTTACTGTGCACCTCACCTGTCTTCAGGCAAACTTCACTACAGTGAAAGTTCACACAGTGCTCACCATTGATTTCTGCAAACATATAGTTGATATTTCTCCACGGAAACAGCTAAGTATTAATTTCATCCTCCTTTTTAGAATTTAATACTATTACTCTTGCCTGTCAGTTTTAATTTGGAATTTGCCCTATGCATATATGTAAATATTTTGTGAGCCTGAAATCAAATTCCACCCTTATCTGTAAAAATGAAAAAACGTTGAAGAACACAAAATAGCTCTTATTGACAACGAATTTCTGAAATAAGCTCCAGCTTTGTGTTTAGACTTTTAGTCGTGAACAATAGTGAGTGAAGGATAATTCAGCCTTTACAACCAGTAGAGAAAGCGGAATCTGTCTCATTTTCACCATTAGGCAATACATGAAACCCACCTGGGGATCCTGGGAAAGCCCATTCAACACTCACTTTCAACTCGATTTTGTTTCTCTCCTCCCACTGGCTGGCCTACATGAACTCTGGAGGATATACAATCCTTCTTGCTTTCCCACCTGTAACGAAGTATAGCACGGCACAAACCCTGCTAGGAGACCTGCTACAAACACTCTTAACCCATTGCAGCTGCAGCAGTCACATTATCTGGCGGTGTGTGAACCGTGTTGTTTCACTTTAAATACTCTCTACCTTTAAAAGTTCCACTTTAAGCTGTCTTCTGTTGCCACAGGCACTCTAGGTTGAGCAGATCTAAGTGAACTCAAACAAGGCAAAAATAAAATGTGTGAACCTGTGCCTTGAGAAAAACGAAACCCTGCCTTTTCCAAGGATTCCACAGAATGAGCATTTTTGACAATATTTATATGTGCTGGGTTTTCAACTCTACCTTGGACCTCCAGCATACAACGATTCTACACATACACACCCACACTGTACACACATTGGCATATGGTATTTACAGTACACCTTCCATATTATCATATAACTTTCTTATTTCCCTCCACGAAACACAGGGAAAATTTATGCCGCGTTGCATACAGTGTGCTGCGCTCAAGTGAACTTTACTACATACAAAGTTTCAGGAGCAGGTCTGTGTGAATCATTAACTTTTCAAAAGGCACCAGCTCCCTTCTGTCACTAATGACATGCTTAGCAGTTTAATGTAATGCTACTTTTAATTATCAGAGCCCTTTCTTTTAAATATCAAATTTCCCTCTCTAAATTGTCCTGAGTTCTCTTTACAATCTCATCTGTCACTGTAAATGTCATCACTTTATTCCTCCTTTGGATGCAGTGACAGGCCCACTCTTATCCCCAGCTTTATCTCTTTTTCCATCCTTTATTGTGCTACAAAGATCCCTCTTTCATAGTTTACAGCTGTATCCGCTTTCCACACGTGGCAAATGATTGCCTCAGTAAAGGTATTTTCTGTTTCAATCTTGCATTTTCCCAAGGGAGAACAAAAGGGACAAGCTTTCTGGAGTTGGTTTCACTGAGAAAATTGTTTAGAATTGCCTCATTCCTCAACAGATTAACAAATGCATACAATCCCAGTTTAAGTGCCATTGTACAGCACAATTTGTCCATTATACTTTGTCCTTTCCATTTAGAAAACCCCCTCACCAATTAAAGTAATACAGCCTTCCAATACCTGCTCCCAATTAAATCTGAGCTGTATTACCTGCCTTGATGCAGCTGGTCACAGATTCCTACCACTTACCAGCATTCATTAGCCCTATTCATTATAAAGGGGCTGGTGGCAGGAATTCAAGCGACTGGCTTTATTCAGGGGCCATCAAAATTATCAGCTTTCAGCAGAAGGCCCCCGGTAAGAACTGGATTAAGTGAAGGGAGAGGGAAATCATACAGTAACGAAATGTCATTGTTTCCACTTTGCTCATGTCTCCTCTTGCCCAGTGAATCAGAATCTTCATTTGTTTTCAGCATAGCTCCTAATTTTGTTTCCCCGTGCCTCTTGCCTCTCAGCAGCCTTGTTCCAAAAGGTAGCCTATTGTCTGAGCTGGAGGCTACATACAGATGTGATCATTAACCCCTTAAGGCCCACTGCTGCTCCTGAGCTGTTTAAGTGCCACTGTCCACTCAGAGCTTCCAGGATTTTCTGGACTGTGCCAGTACTGAGACAAGCAGCCGCACTATAAATTGTGGGGCTGTCACAAACAGAGGAGAGGGGAGAATTAATCTCACTTGCTGCTTGGAGGTACCACAAATCTGTTGTGCCTCAGTTCTCCAGAAAAACTACAGCCACATCATGCCCTGCTACTGACCTCTCTAAGGAGGGTGCAAGCAGGAACACAAAAAAGACAGGGGAAACAGCACTGTGAATGGAGTGGCTCGGAAAACTCAATCTAGTGAATTTTTGGACCAATTTAAAACTAATTCTTTGCAGCAGGCACTCATATCTTATCAAGGATCAGCAACGCAGGCATATCCATAACATTTTTTAAGGTGGTAGAGGATGTATATTAGTGTTTTCCTCTCAATTAACTTCTAGGCAATTTTCCCAGCTAAATACATAACATCTTTGGCAACATGCCAACCAAAACCTTAAGACCCAACACTAAATTCTGGGCTTATACAGGAGGCTTAGATTTTCATGCAGTGAACTGGAAGAGTGCCAGTAACTCCCACCATAAACCTAGCAGTAGGAACACTATATTTTTTTTATCAAGAAACTCTACTCTACTTTTCCAAGACCACTTGAAAACTGCACCGTATTAATGTTCCTTTAGAACAAAATAAAAGAAAGGTTTAACCTGCTATTAAATTAACCCAATTAGTCGTTTATTTCATGTAACCTTACACTTCTGATGGCATTAAATCAAACACACCAACATGTGGAATTTTTTTTTTTGTAAGTTATGGTAATTACACGCTGCGCACTAGACAATAAATTTCTCGCTATCCTTTTGCCCTGCTCTCTCTCTCTCTCTGGAAGAAGGTTATTAGAATAGAAATGCTTCAAGACCCCTTCTCGTATACCTGCAGTAACGTTGTATTAGAACAAGACAGAATATTTATGCACTTAAAGAAAAAGAAGAGAAAAAAAGAAATATAAAAAGCAGAAAAGAAAGTAAAATATTTTCAAGGAGCTGGCATGATAGACTGAAGTGCTGCTGAGATTAGAGTCTATTTCTGTCCCTGTCACTTGACACACATCACATACAGGGGCCACTGTTTGCCACCACCTTTCTCCAAATATTTTTTTGTTTTGTTTGCTGGGGTGGGAGAGAGAAACAAACCCCAGTTCAAGTAAAAGCTGGCAATAATTCAGAATCAGGATCCGCAAATCCATTCCTACCACATGCACAAACAGAGAAGTCCGAGCTCCACATGTGGCACACCAGTCCCGTGGCTGCCACCAGCACAGGGTGTTCCCTCATGCCCTAGCTCTCCAGGCAAAGCCTTTTGTAGCTGCGTTGCCTCTGCTGCTACCCAGTGCTTGCCAGCAGGCCCCTTTGTGTGCTGGTGTTGTTTTGTTCCATTTTCAGGCTGGCATTGAAGCAAGTTTCTCCCCGAACAGAGGAAGAGTGTACTCTGGGACCGCAGCTGCACCCAGCCCATCCTGGGGGGCTGGAGCAGGGGCAGCTCCTCCAACTGCAGAGCGGCATCTCCGCTTCGCTCCATGCTGCGCACAGCCTTGGCAGGGAGACTGTCAGCAGCATATTGAGTATCCTCACCAAGCAGAGAAAGTGCCCTCCTTGGTTCTGTTTAGATATTTTCCATGGGGTTAACTTTCAGGGATGGTTCTGCCTTCTGACCCTGGTGCAGATGGTGTAGCTGTTGTCTTGGCAGGCTGCCACTCACTTCCGGTTTCCAGTCTCACATTCTCTCTCCTTTACAAAGTGGGTAACCCCTCTCCCTGCTCGTAATGTCTCTTTTCTTACCCCCCCTCCTCTCTTCTTTTTCCCTGGCAGACGCAGCTCTTTGGCTCCAGAAGTCTGTTAGATATTTGTCACTGAAGATTTTATTCTTCCTTCCATAAAGTTCACTCCCAATGATGAAACTAATGGAGCGCTCTACGAAGCATCATGATATTCCAGCTACAGGCAGCCAAATAACGGCTTCAGCATCTTTCCTTCCTATTTTTTTTTTTTTGCTTTCTTTTTTCTCTCCTGACAGTCAGTGTTTTAATTTCTCAATTAACATTACTCCTAACACTATTAAGCACCAACAATCTTTCAAATCTTCTGCTGGTTTTTAAACATAAAGAGCTTTGTTATCTTCACAGACTTTTAAAGATAGATTGATAAACTGTAAATAGTATGAATTTGATATGGCATCTTGAATTGATATATGTAGAAGACTTTCTGAAATAAATGACTTCCAATATGCTATCTTTTATTAACCCTTCAGGGATCACACAATATTTAGCAGGGAGGATTATGGACAGTTCATCTAAACCTACACACCCATTACTCTTTAATTCCAATTCAGTACTGGGAAAGCTCGATCCTTTGCATTCTATTTCCTCTCTCTGATTAAACTTCTGCACCTAAGCTCCTTATTTTACCTTTATAAAATTCTTGCTGCGCTCAAATATGCCCTTTACATGTCTGCATTTACATATCTTGATTTTCAAAGGCAAATCTTTGAAATTTTTACTTACATAGTAACTTGGAGTCAGGTTTTTGATACAGAATTGCACTGTGCTTTTTGTAAAGACCCTCAGTTTTGGACGACCAAGAATCATGCCAAGATTCCAGTTTGCTTGTTTCTTCTCCAGTGGGCTGGACTGGGGAGAGAAGAGAATGAGAAGGTACTGAGCTTTGGACCTCCATTTGGACAACGGAGGACTTCGTAGACAGCCCTGGAGAGAAATGCCATACAGCCTGACCCCTTTAGAGTCTGACACGAAAGGGTCCATGTGTTTGTGCATGTGTTTTGCTGCCCCAAGGTCATAGAATCACAGAATCATTAGGGATTGGAAGGGACCTCAAAAGATCATCCAGTCCAATCCCCCTGCCAGAGCAGGATCACCTAGACCAAGTCACACAGCAACACACCCAGGCGGGTCTTAAACATCTCCAGTGAAGGAGTTGCAGACCATCCTGTTTTCACTTTTCCTGGGATTTTCACTTTTTTCCTGTAAAAATGAAGCTGGGAATGTTCAAGTGAAGGTAATATCTGATAGGTACAAAAATTTTCTCAGAGAATGAAAAAACTCATCTCAGGGTAACCTTGTCCCTACTTCCTATCACCTGGAATGCCTGACACTGTCTTTTGGTCTCATTCTTTAGTAGAATAATAGAATCATAGAATTATTAGGGATTGGAAGGCACCTCGAAAGATCATCTAGTCCAATCCCCCTGACACAGCAGGATCACCCAGACCAAGTCCTACAGTCAGTCAGGGTTAGAAGGGACCACAGGATCATCCAGTCCCAACCCCCCTACCACAGGCAGGGACACCCCACCCTAGATCAGGCTGGCCAGTGCCTTATCCAGCCTGGCCTTAACCACCTCCAAGGATGGAATGGTTTGCATATGCACAGAAATCTTCAATCTGCAGCAATCTCACAGCTAGTACATGACTCTTTCAAAGAAATAATCTCTTATTTTCTATGGGGCACGATACTTTCTATGGATCCTACTTTCAAATCTCAGTATTGGCTCACTAATAAAATTTACCTTTTGATGTATTTTATTCTTTGCATTTAACATTTCATTCATCCCTGCATATAACAGATGCTATCTACATCCTGCCAATCTCGTTGACGCAGACAATATTTCTGCTGTGTGGAGGTAGATCTTCCCTGTAGTGTTCCTTTGGAACGTCACTCATTCAGTCCCAGTGTTACGTGTAAATGTTAGCGTTATTTCTTCCAGAAACTGTATCCAGGAAGATATAAGTCACCACAGCATATCAAGGCGTTTCAGCCTGCTTCCTCATTTTCCTTTGCCTTATTATGTTTTGTAACCAAACATTACCACTGTTGCTAAAACTCTCTCTTTGTAGGTGTTCTCCAACTGTATTACTCCCACCACTTCGCTGTTCGGCTGCGTGATGTTCTCAAACATAATGTCTAATATAATTATCTTCCTTAGGCACAGGCGTTCCTTCTCCTCTCCGTGCTGCGTTCCAGTGCTGTCGCAAATGTGCATCAATGGGCTGCTGTCACTTCCTTCAACAGAAATACTACACAGCAGTGGCATTCTCGTCCTCACTGAGCTGCTTTGTGGAGAATGTATTTCCACACATTTACATATTGACACTTCTAAGGAAAGTCCTATCCATTTCGATATATCTGCTTTGGATGGGTCAAAAGTTCTGACTATTGAATTATTTTTCTAAGGCTTGTGGTTTTCCTTCAATAACTTCTTGTTTGTATCCTGTGTAACATAGGTCTTACACACTTCTATTTTGAAAACATGCAGTCTAGTGGGACATTCTTCCAAAAATCTACTAAGTTTTGGTTTTTGGGAGGTTTCTTTAAGTAGGAAAAGTGTTCAGCTTTCAATTTTCAAGGCAAACAGTCTAACAAGAGATAAAGAGCCTGTTGTGATTTTCTCCTTGTGCTTTAGTGACTGTACAGCTAGGAACCCATGCACTGTAGATGCTGCTGCCGTTTTGCATGGTATATAATCATAAATGAATAGCTATTTAGATTTGCAGATTACTTATTAAGAAGATATGATAAAGATATAATCTCATTTAATTCTTTCTATCCTTAGTCCTATCTTCTGATTAGTTTCAGTAAGCTATGCTGTATTTCAAACACCATTAATTTTTAAATATTTATACTGCTCATATACACGTGGAAAAATAGAGGACACACTAAAAATCTTTTAGGACAAATAATTTGAAGTGCAACCTCTCAGCAGCAGACCTGAATTCAGCATCACAGGAAGAGGAGAAAGGGAGTCTGCTACATGAAGAATAATCCTAGTGTCAGCTCGTCATCTCTCTTATCAGGCATATTATGAATTATCAAAGTCCTGCATTAACTTTGTCTAGGACTTCTGTGATTTATTCAAGTGAAGAAGATTCTATATGTAACAGATTAGATGGTTACAAGGAAACAAATTCTGGATTCCATTCCAGAATAACAGGTGGATCTAGATCACTGTCTTCCTCTTGAGGGGTGCTTTTTAATATATTTATATATACGTTTACAAATACACTTATATATACACATATACATTGCATATTTGTGTATGTACATACAGAGATACAGCATACATGGAAACAATGATATTTCATCAAGAAATAGACATCTTACACGGATAGTCAAAGGAGCCAAGTCTTGTTTTAGCTTCCATCACTTCCCATGGGCACTATACTGTTCAATCTGTTTGATATACACAGGCAGTCATTTAGATTCACACCTTTTCTACAACTTTGACTCTTCTATACTCCATGTTGACAATTAATGTCTCCTGTCACTGAAGTAGGTCACACTTGCAGGACCATTTTCCTCCCATGACACTCAGCTCGCTGTTTCAGCTGGGTTGCTTGTCTCATACTGTGTTTCTTCTCTAAAGGAAAAAAAAAAAAAACAACTGGGAAAGTAGTTACTGGAATAATAACAACAACCACCACCTAAAAATGGGGCAAAAAGTACAGTGGGAGATGTCAAGAAAGGAGGTATCTTCTGGGATCATACAAATTAAGGATGGATTTTATTTAGGCATTTGGGGGATTTTTTCTTTTTAATTTGCAATTTTAAAATCTCTATTTAGACCTTTAGTCTAAATAGCTACAAGACAGCAGTAACACTGCTGCTATTTCATCTTCAGACTTGGATTTTCTGTCAGTGCTGTAAAATAATTTCTATATAACTTTTCTCCACTGACTAGCCAGATGTTATCTCTTGCCATTATCACGTATTCAGAAGAATTTTTACCTCTTAGGTTTGCTCTCTTAAATTGGTGACACCAAAACTGCTGAGCCTTAGATCTGTGCCTCGCGTTCCTTTGGGTAGATAGGGGCAAAGGAAGGCATGGATAAAGATAATTTTGAGTCTTTCATACGCAGTAATGATCAGGAGTGTGAGCTGGTAGCCTCGCAAAGCTGTATCTCTTTGGCCATCCACCAGGATGCACAGTGTGTGACAGTAGCTGTAGGGACATGCACATCAGCTTGTTTGGCTTCAGGACTGCTGCTGCTGAAAATGATCCTGATAGGCATGTAAGATATGAAATGCACCTTTTGATCTCTGCTACAGGAGCTGCGGGAAACTCCTTTTAACTAGGCATATAACAGGTCAAAATTATCAAAAGGGTAGAAGGGCAGTTGACTAATAAAAGACTGTGACCCACTGCTCAATGCAGGTAGCACTACATGTCAAGACAGTGTAGAAGACAGGTGTTGAAAGACCTTAGTCCCCTGGTGTTCCCCAGGTGTAATGATTTTAATCTCTGTAGGATGCCCATTCATCATCATCATTCCATTCATCACCTCTGAAGATCAATGGACACATCAGTTCTGGGCCAAACATAACACAGAGAGTAACACATTGAGTAAAATTGTGTCTGAAGGAAGAGGAAGGTTCACACCGCTTAGCATTTGTGCCTAGAACCCCATGTTTTCTAATCACTCAGTGCAGAAAGAGACGTTACTCTGGAGCAAAGGCATTGTAGTGTTGCAGAAGGAGAGAATGCAGCAAACTGCTCTAAACTCCCTTTGTTACTGTCTTTACCTAACCTGATGGTGCTGACAACAGAGAAGAATAGGGACTAATGCATATTCTGTTCCACCTGTTCAGGGCCACAGCTGCAGAAAGAAAATTCTAAAAAAAATCAAGCACACATAGAGCACTAAGAGAGAGGAGTCTCCAAGGCCTCTTCTCTAATCTCCTACAATGAATCCTGTTTAATATATTTAATTTGTCAGCAAGCTATTCCAATGTCTAGCACTGACAAGCATCAAACAAATCAGCTCTGATTTTGAATCCTAGACTTCTCAGACAGACAGTGGTACCTTCACCCAAATTCTTAACTTGTGATTATTCTCTGTGCTGACAGAGGTGTTTAATTTTCATTCTTGTGTTTAACGGTTCTGTAAGTGAAACAGAGACACTTGCCTCCGTATTAAGAATCACAAATGCCATTAAACACTTACTGATCTAAAATCAATGATTAACAAAAGCTTTGCACACTGATGATGCCTTTAACAATAATTCCACAAGTCTGGACCCAGGTGTCATGATAATTACAATGAATGATGGCTGTAATACCTTTTGAATTGACTACCATGGATCTATTCATACTTGCTAGACAAAAGTCAGTCAAAGAATGCTGCAGATAGTCTGATTTGCATGCAAAAGTTTTTCAGCCTCTACTATGCCTCTTTAAACTAAAAGGAAGTAAAATGTTGTGTGTTTTTGCCAGGCTTTCTACAATAGACACAGACAATATCTGTAGTGTATGACACAGACAATATCTATCAAAAAATAAATCAAAATAACTAATAGGACTTTATGTGGTGAATGGCAAAAGTAATGATGGGCTGTAAGCAGAGACAGCACTTGGGCTAAAACTAAGAAAAAATTCAGGCACAGAAATTATCAGGACTATTAAATTATCTTTTGTCTCTTTGAATCACATTGTGTAGGACTTGTCCTTGGAAAGGGTGGGTGTCAGGAGGATGGAGCCAGGCTCTTCTCAATGTCATCTAGTGATAGGAAAAGGAGCAATGGGTGTCTGCTGGAACATAGGAGGTTCCACATCAATATAAGAAGGAACTTCTTCCCAATGAGGGTGACAGAGCACTGGAACAGGCTGCCCAGGAGAGTTGTGGAGTCTTCTTCACTGCAGACATTTCAGACCCACCTGGATGTGTTCCTGTGTGGCTTGGTCTAGGTGATCCTGCTGTGTCAGGGGGATTGGACTGGATGATCTTTGAGGTCACTTCCAATCCCTGATGATTCTATGATTCTATGATTCTATAGTTCTATGGTTCCATGAAAATAAGCATATTGGGTGCTGTGCAATGAGGGACTCTGAAAGTGGTATCAAAGTTCAATCATTTCTCACTGGCTAGAATCAAGTAGCAGGGGAACTTTTGCTGCAGAACCAATTTCACCCATTTGCTTCTCTACAATGTGTTTGGAAGTTAGTGGTATTTACATCCTGCAAGTTTTAATATTGTACAAAGCTCTTATGTTTATGATACCTTTGGCCATGGTAATATGTGGATGATTTACCAAACAAGGGTTGAAAAAGTGTGTGTGCTATGTGTTCTAGAAGACATGGCTCAGGACACAGTGCTGAAATATGTCTGTTCAAAAAATTCTGATGTTAACCTTCCTGGTAGCAGGAAAAAAAAGGCCTAAAGTCTTAGACAGTATTTCAGATTTTTATCTTTATGGACTTAACTGACCCTTAATGGGACAGTAGTAAAATCATGTCATTTGCATAACATTAATTCCTGAATATAAAAGGGAAAACAAATCATTAAGTTCTAGTTTTAACTCATCTAAATTTAAAAAACATTTTGGGGTATCTAACATCAAGATTATAACTCAGATCATAGAATCATAGAATCATTAGGGACTGGAAGGGAAATCAAAAGATCATCTAGTCCAATCCCCCTGCCACCGCAGGGTCACCCAGACCAAGTCATAGAATCAGTCAGGGTTAGAAGGGACCACAGGATCATCCAGTCCCAACTCACCTGCCATGGGCAGGGACACCCCACCCTAGATCAGGCTGGCCAGAGCCTCATCCAGCCTGGCCTTAAACACCTCCAAGGACGGGTCTCCCTCCATAGTCATTCAAGAGAAGGGAAGAGAGAGAGAGATGGAGACAACCAAGAGCAATTCTGCCTGAGAGAATGTGGCATTGAACTTCTCTCAGCCATTAAGGAGGAACCATAATCTCCTACCTACTACTGGACAATGTTCATGTTTTGGTACAAAGTTTCAACTGTTGTGATTCCTACAAGCAACCAGTGGTCTGTGTCATCTCTGATTTGCTCCCCAAAGCCCACACTTTGTCATGTCTTAAGGGTATTGCTTGAGAAAAAGTAGTACAAGAAGCATGAGTTGTAGTTCTAGGATAGTCGTGAAATCTATTAGATTTCAGCTAACAGTAGATGTGAAATCATAGAATCATCATGGCTGGAAAGGACCTCCAGGGTCATCAACACAGTTCAGGTATTATTACTGTAATACTCCCAGGGTATTAGCACAATGCAAGGGCACAGGCCTTGTGATTCATTCAGTTTCTCCAGATATCAACGAGACACAGACAAGATGACAAAAGAACAAATAACAGACAGACTCTGCATCCTCTGTCATCACTTTGACATCAATGTTCCTGTACAAAGGCTGACCTCAGAAGACTTATGTTACTGACTGTCAACGTAAGTGTGGTCTAGTTGCCTAAAAGCATCAAGTGTCACTTGGGATCCCCTATCGTGTCCTTCCTGTCTATAGCTGCTGTTCTAGAGGAGCATCATGATTCTGTGGGTCTCTCACAGGTCACACATACCATCTGCTTGCCTCAGGATAACATCTCAGGGCATCTCAAAACAGCAATAAATGCCTATGATATCGAGGCAAGTGACTGAACATCAGTATGCTGCCACCCAACAGAATTACTGAACAAATAAAGTGGTACCTTCTGAGAATCGAGGTGGTGGAACCTGGTCCAGACATTTTTTGATATTTACACCCTGTAGGATGAATAATTGTCATGTACATATAAATTGATGTCTACGGGCATTCTTCCTCTCCCTTGAATTATAGTGACTATTTATCTGAAAGGAGAAACATGATCAATATCATCTAATTTACATTTAAAATATCCCGAGATTTGTAGTTAAAGATGTAAAACAATACACATTAAGGGAAATGTCAAAGCCATTCATAAAGCAAAATCTGTTTATTTGTTGCAACAGAAGCAGAGACTGTATCAAGTTGCTATTTTTCCTGCTTTGTGTTTATTGCAAATTTTATAAGTTCTCATTTCATATTAATATTCAGTATTTGTATTGTATGTGGACACTATGTAAACATGAATGTTCACATTGTCATGTTGTTATGACAATTCGGTTTATATTTTATAACTTCCATAAATTATCTATGAAACTGCAAACTAGCTTTGTCACTGGCATCATCATTTTCATATTAAATATTTTGTGAAAAGTGTATCAACATAAAGAAACAAAGAGAATATCTCATCATATTTGAGTATTTTATGATATATTTATGTAAAATACTTAGTACGGTGTGTTTGGGGACTGTAGTCAGGCACCTGGAGGAAGCTCATAAGAAAGAGCTTTAGAAGAGTGTCTGTTCAATAATGAAATTTAATCACAGAAAATTTGCAAATGACAATAATCAGATTATTATATGTGAAATTTCTGGGTTTCTTGTAAGTGTAGTGGCACTGGCACCAGCACACTGAACTGCTGCAGTGACCTGGTAGACCTTTGGCTCCTGCAAATTCATTTTAGTGATCTGATGTCTCTGGATAGATTTACCCCACGAGTTGAAGGGTTGACCAAATGCATTCATGCTCATGCTTCTAAGCCCCTGGGACAAAGTACATGTAAAGAGGAATCTCTGACGTTGCGATAGATTTAACAGCAGGAGAATCGTCACCTTTCTGGCATTTTGTCTTCAAAGACGGATGAATACAAAGCACTTGCTTTCATCTTACATGAAAAGTTTAATAAACCTACAGAAGAGTAGGCAGAGCACTAGAGTTTCCCTATAATTGAATGGAAACCTCCCCATGTAAGAGAAGTTTCACGGTAACCAAGCAAGCCTGTTGCTTGACAGCAGTAGGAAAGCATGAAGCCACACAAATCATCTGGAGAACCAACTCAATGAGATCTTACTGCTACAAGACACCGTTTGGCATGGGTACACACCCACACTAAATCATATTTCATTCTAGAATTTATGTTTTGCTAATTAAATTAATAATTCTATTCTAGAATGCTATAGATGGGTTCTATTGGCTTAGAAAACAAAAACTCTTCCAACCTAATTGGCCGGAACCAGTTCGTTCTGACTGATTTTTAACTGATGACCCAATAACCTTTCTCTTTTTAAAAATCTCTTTTATTATTTTGAAAAGTTCTGATGCAGTTAGTCTCATAAACATTCCTTGGCACATAAGAGACAAGCAAGTGAAGTCTAATATGATTTTTAAATTTTCAACTTTTTTGTCAATAGTAATACAGCAGAAATCCTGCCCCAAGCATTATGTGGAGAAAGCGATGCCAATAAACGTCTCTTGTTTCTGCTGAATAAAATAATGAATCTGTGCAGAGTTTTGGCAAGTTAACACGTTTGTCTACATATCAGGAATTTTCATTTTAGAGGAAGCTCAGGCATCGCTGTAAGCTGTCAGGTAGCAAATAAATCTGAGGTCCACAGGACGTTACACAGAATGTCACTGAAGGAGAGGTGAGGCCATGCTTTTTATTTATGTTGTTGATGTGTTAGTTCCAATAGAGCCTCCAACTTGGTGTTTTAAGATAAACAATTGAGTGTGCTTTGCTGGAAAACAACTGACTAGCTATACTGCCTGTCTGCTCTTTCTGATCCTCTATTGCTTGTTTAAGAAATTTGGCAATTTGTGGGGTTTTAATGCAGGACATCATTTAACATCTCTGAAGGATTATGTGTGTGCTCTTTCTAATCCCTCTCTGTGTAAAGCTTCACATCTTCCAACCAGAACAGGGTATTTGCATGATCATGATGCAGGTCTGGTACATCAGTGAAGAGCACGAGACTGTTCAGTTAAAGCACCATTCGTGGAAAATTGTTGCATATTGCTTCTTGTGACATATGGAAGCCACCAGGCTAATGCATAGTTGTTTCACATGCCCAAGGCACCCACTGAAAATACAATCGGTGATTAATGTTCGCTGTTGCCAAGCTGTGAGAAAAGGTGTGTCATGGCTACAGGGAAAGCACCACCAAGAAGACCTTGGTGGAACCAAATTCACATCAGTAATATGGGACCATCAGTGTTTCTAACAATATGTCTTAAGGGACAGATAAACCCCAACCTTAAGGGATATCACCCCGTTACAAGATTGTACTGAGAATCGAGTGGTACAAATGGCTTCATCAGGGCAAACAAAGTATAGTCTTTGGGTGATAGTGTGGAAAAAACCCATCACACTGAAGAAACACTAGCATGATAAAGGAGACTACAAGACCTCTGTAACGTCCTGATCTGTGGACATTGATAACCGCCTTTCAATCATAGACTCACAGAATTGTTTAGGCTGGAAAAGACCTTTAAGATCATCTTTGAAAACTGTGGACGAGGAAGATCCTTGCTGGTCTCTTAAATCAATTGCAAATATGCTTCACATAAAAGATTTACTTAATGTGAGTGATTAGAGCCTTATAGGTGACACACTTGAGGGAATAAATGCCATATAAAGGGGCATTGACAAGCTTGAGAAGTGGGTCAGTGTAAGCCTCAAGAGATTCAACAAGGCCAAGTGCACCTGAGAAACTACTAGTACCAGTACAGACTGGGGGACTGAGAGCAGCCCACAGAGAAGAGCTTGGGGATCTTGATAAATGGAAAATTGAATATGAGCCAGCAATATGTGTCCAGAGAACCAACTGTATCCTGCGCTACATAATGAAAAGCATGACCAGCAGGTGAAGGGAAGTCATTCTGCTGCTCTGCTACACTCTGGTGGACCCCTGCATGGAGAACTGCATCCAGCTCGTAGCCCTCAGTAGAGAAAAGACGTGGGCTTGTTGGAGATGGTCTGGAGGAGGGCCACAAAATTGTTCAGAGGGATGAAACATCTCTCCTGTGATGAAAAGCTGAGGAAGTTGTGACAGCTCAGCCTGAACAAAAGTCCAGGAAAACTTTATTGTGGTTCTATGATTTAATGTTTTTTCCTTTTTCCTATGGATGCATCAGTGAAAGGCAGAAAAAGATAAAGACCATTACAGCAAGAATTACAAAATAAAATCCCATTGATAAGGAAGAATCTGTCCTTGACCTGGGGACCCGGTGCATGATTCTTCCTGAAAACTGGAAGCTCAGTTTTCCTCTCCTGCAGCATTGCAGACAGCATGGTTCCACAACCCCACTTTTCTGGCAGACACCCTGTCTGTTGAGAAACAGAGTCAGCGACCCAAAATCCGAAGCACTGGGACAGACATTCAAGCCAGGCTTCCTGCTGTACAGGAAAGAGCCTGAAAGCCCTGTGACTCTGGACTGTAACCATGGCTTGGTTCCCAGCATCTCTGTGAAGGTTTCCCGAGCTCCCAGTTTCCTGTTTGGAAATCATGTTTCAGGGTAAAGAAGTCTCACTTGTAGTGATCGGTACCTGTGGGACAGTCCACATTCTGGAAGCTTGGGAGACCTGCCAGGTAGGCTAATTACTATTCCTGTAGACTAGTGATTGACAAGAATGTCAGTCTCCTTGAAGAGTTCTGGGATCCTGAAATATTAGAGTGAAAACCACAAAGACTTGATGGTTTATGTAATTTTCCTTCAAATTTCTTTGGTTTTAAAGAGTTTGTACTTATATTGATCTTTCGAGGCCCCTTCCACTCTCTAATGATTCTATGATTCTACATACAAATATATAAATACAAATATATATATATACATATACTATATAATTCAGAATCATAGATATACTATATATATATTATTGTGTATATATATACACAAAATATATATATACAAATCATGCAGAAGATGAATGCATAAATCATCTAAATAAGAGAATCCCTAGTCTTTTGGGCCAGTTCTAATTAATATGTCCACAGTTGATTTCTTCTGTTGTTTTGGTTTTTTCCTAAGAGGAACACAATTCATTGTAGGGTAAAATTTATCCCCTTAGCTCAGCATTCATCTGCACTTGACTGTGCTTTGTTGTGTTACTACTTCTGCTACCCACCTCAAAGAAGTAGTTTCACTGTGGACTCTACTGATCATGGTAGAATCCATTGCTTTGTACTGGGCAGGGAGTACAAGGAATGTACTGGAATTTATCAGTGAGCAATGCCAGACTTCCCGTGCAAACTCAGAAGGATTTGTGAGCAACGTTAGAAACTCATTCACAGCCACATATGAAACACTATGGTTTTCCTATGGAAGAATGCTTCACTCTGGGCAGGGTACTGCACGTAATAGCTGTGCTGCTAGCAGACATCACCCCACTGCGCTTTGCCTTCTCTCCGTGTCTGCTTGCCAGACTGTTCAGTGGCTGTTTCTCTCTCTCTGCTCAGTGATCCTGACTTCTGAAATACTTAGAGAATTCAGCTAATGAAGAATTTCATCCACTGTTCTTGATGCTCAGAATGCTGCTAGTTTTAATCTATTTTCAGATAGGAGGTTAAGTCAAAGACCCCTACATGATACCCTTTCCTCAAACACCTCTGAGAAAAGAGGATGCTTACCCTAGTTCCCAAGTCCTCCAAACTTCTAGGAAGAAGTATCTTTGGGACCTTAAGCAGAGCGTCCCTGCCTATGCAACAGGAAGCAGAAACAACAGACAAAATAATAAGTACAGCTATGCAGTCTATCCCATATTCATCCATCAATCCATGGGATTAAGTAAGAAACATAGCCCTTAGCTCTTGTTACAGACAGAAAGCAGGAAAAAAGTAGAAAGACATCTTCTGAAGGTGACTCACCTCTTGCCAGGCAGCATGACTGTTATAGTCTCTCCATTGCTTTTGGAAAAACAAAAAACTTAAAGCAACAGTGCTTTTAATTTAGACATGTCTGTGATAAACCCGCCACGAGACAGAACAAATCTAGTCCCAAGTCCTGCTGGATATACCAAGTAAGTTGAATAAATAATGACAGACTGATTTTCCATCAAGGGGTTGACATTTACAAAGTGACTGCATGAGGTATCATGTCATGTAACATGAAATTTTCAAGAAAAGGCCCAAGCTGAGCAAGCACTCAGGAATTATACTAGAAGATACTTGGTTTTAATTGTGTGAGTACATTAATTACCTGGACAAAGCTCAAGTCTAAATTTTATGGGCTTGCTTTTATACTTGGTACCATGAGAAATATGTTTTTACTCAAAGGAGCAAACAATGTTCTGTTGGACAACAGAATTGTTGGGGTACTGGATCAGGTTTGGATAATCCCACTTCAAGTGTTTTCACCATCTAAAGAAAATCTCATCCTTGCTTTTTCTCTATCTTCTGCTACTCCTCTCCTGTGAGAGTTGAAACCAGGAAACTGCTAGTTGCAGGTGAGGTGCAAAATTACTCCTTGCTTCTAAAGTCTGTTCTAAAGTTCTGGCAGGAACACATCTGGAATCTGGTGTCCAGTTCTGGGCCTCTCAGTTCAAGAAGGACACAGAATTGCTGGATGATGATGATGAAGGGGGTAGAACACCTCTCTTATGAGGAGAGGCTGAGGGAGCTGGGTCTCTTGAGCTTGGAGAAAAGGATACTGAAGGGCGACCTCATTAATTTTATAAACATGTGAGGGATGGGTGTCAGGAGGATGGAGCCAGGCTCTTCTCAGTGTCATCTAGTGATAGGACGAGGGACAATGGGTGTCGGCTGGAACATAGGAGGTTCCGTATAAATATCAGAAGGAACTTCTTCCCAGTGAGGGTGGCAGAGCACTGGAACAGGCTTCCAAAGGAGGTTGTGGAGTCTCCTTCTCTGGAGACATTTAAAACCTACCTGTATGTGTTCCTGTGTGACTTGGTCTAGGTGATCCTGCTGTGTCAGGGGGATTGGACTAGATGATCTTTCAAGGTCCCTTCCAATCCTTTATGTTCTGTGATTCTGTGATTCTCATCACAAGGTAGTACTATTTGGAATTATATAATTCCACAGAATTCTGACTCATTTAACCTGCTTGTGTGATTCTGTGAAAACATGAACTTGGCAAGGGATACAAAGAATGATAATTGCAAGATCTTCTACATATGCATCAAGCAGAGTAGGAAGGTCAGAGGAAGAATACCACCTGTGATAAGATTGACTGGCAAACTGCTAAGAGCAGACAAGAAGTCTCAATATTTTACCTCACTCTTCATGGGCAACTTCGCTTCCAATGACTCCCAAGTTCATGGATTTCAAGATAGGCCCTGGGGGGCAAAGTCCCTCCCACTGCAAAAGCAGATCGGGTTTGAGACTACCTAAGGAACCTGGACATATACAAGATGAGTAAGAATCCATGGGCAGATTAATATTTAATATAGGTGACAATGTTTTGGGTGTTTACTACAGACCACCTGACCAGGCTGTTGCCTAAGCCTATGCATTGAAAGTGCCCTTTGTAAGTGGCAATTTTCAGGATAGGAAGGGCCAACACTAATAGAAGAAAAGTGACAGCTGATTTGAATTTGTATTATTGAATTTTTAAACAAAATGTATAAAATCAGTAGGTTTGGGGTTTTCTTCCACGGAGGTAAGCTCACACAGAATTTACTCCAATAGTTGCCCGTCATCCTCTCTTATAAGCATCTTCAGATAATTGACATGATTATATAAATCACAAAATATTTTAGTAATTTGCCTCAAAACCAGAGGAGCTGCCATCATGATTGTGTGAGGGGAAAATCATGAGACCCAGGGATGACACAGAAACATGAATGGGCACCGGTGATCTGAACCCACTCTGAAACTACAAGTTCATTTTGAAAACACAGCTCGAACTATAAATCAATATTATCTACCTGAAACAGGGAAACAGTGTGATCTAAGGACCAAAAGCTTTACAGCATTTTATAAATTGTATTATGATACCTCTGATTGCATATGGATATGTCCCAGAATTAAAACAGAATTTAAAAATTTACACAGAATTTCCTATTCAAAGACCTGAGTACATTTTTGTGGATGTTCATCCGTATATTTTACTCTGGAAAATCTTTCCATCCTTCTTCCTTGGAATATGGAACATGCAAGTTGGCTGGAATGCCATAGCTCACAGGAACAGAGAAATAGCACTACTTAAGCTAAATCTTCCGCGCATCAATGATCTTCTGGTTTTTTCCATGCTTTACAGTGTAACTGTGTGCATTTATAAAACCATTTGCGTGTTACGTTGCTCCACAGAAGAGTTATCATCCATGGCATGTTACGATACATTTTGGTCTGTGGTTTCCCGTGTTGGCATGCCTATGTACCATATAATTTAAATCTTTTCTTCTGCCAACAGTTTTTTAACTCAATTCAAACCTCTTCATGCTGGTCAGTCTATTCTTGAACTCTCGAGGAGGCATTTGAAAAAGTTGGTGTTCACTTTCCCATTTTTTGCTAATCAAAGTGAATGGGATGCAGAGCCCTTGATGATTTATTAAATGGTTCCATTGTAGTTGGAAATCTTACTGCAGCTGGCCGACAGCTGCAGCGTGCCCCAGCAGGCAGTACCTCAGCCTTCAATCTGTCAGATGGATTCCACTTTATTCACAACAGTGTTTGTGGTTTTCGGTGGGGTGATCCCAGAAAGCCCAGACAGTTTGTTCCATTCAGCTATATGAAAGCATTAACTGATCCACTGGCAACTTTGTCTTAACGCTCCCTAACTTCTCTGCATGAACGACCTCTTCTTGCTTTTATATTAAGCTCCTGGAGAAGGCAAATGTGGTTACTCATCATGATCTTGGGTTACCCCCTATGTAGAATGTATGGTCTTCTTCCATACTATATTCTGGGCATTGATCTTACATATTTTTGTTTTCTATGTGTGCCCAAAGTAAACAGGATCACACATGTGAGCAAACTGCACCTCACTCCAAATTACACTAAGTTTACTGGACTTGTGATTTCAGAAACAAACCAAACCAAATAAAACACCACCAAAAGCAGCCCAAAGACCCTCACTTGCTGTTTAGTCCAACTGTTGTATAACAGGGTTGTGGTAGTGTAATCTGAGAAGGGACACAAATCTAGCTTGGTCTCAACTATAACTGTTAGTATGGTCAGGGGTTAAATTCCTGCTGTTAGTAAGGATTTTTGGTCACTCATGTACGAGTATTGGTCGATAACTGGCTGTGGTCTCTTCAAACCCTGCCTGACTGTATGACATGGTCTAGGTGATCCTGCTGTGTCAGGGGGATTGGACTAGATGATCTTCTGAGGTCCCTTCCAATCCCTAATGATTCTATGATTCTATGGAATAAGAGCCAGCCGTGTGCTCAGGTGGCCAAGAAGACCAGAGGCATTCTGGCTTTTCTCAGAAATAGTGTAGCCAGTAGAAGTAGGGAAGTGATTGTCCCTCTGCATCAGCAATGCTGAGGCTACACCTGAAGTACTGCATTCAGTTTTGGACCTCTCAGTTCAAGAAAGACACTGAGGTGCTGGAGTGGGTCCAAAGAAGGGCAACAAGGTTGGTGAAGACTCTGGAGAAGCAGTTGAAGGAGCTAAGGTTATTGATTCAGTCTGAGGAGGAGGAGGCTGAGGGGACACCTTACTGCTGTCTACAGCTACCTGAAAGCAGGTTGTAAAGAGGTGGATGTCGGTCTTGTCTCTCAAGTAACAAGTGATAGGACAAGAAGGAATGACCTCAAGTGGCATGAGAGGAAGTTCAGGTTAGACACTAGGAAAAATTTTTTTTACTGGAATGGTCATCAGGCACTGGAACAGACTCCCCAAGGAGGTTTTGAATCTCCATCCCTGGATGTGTTTGAATCTCCATCCCTGGATGTGTTTGAATCATGTAGACAGGGAGCTTAAGGACACAGTTATTGGTGAACTTGGTAGAGCAGGTTAATTTTTGCACTTGATGGTTATGAAGGTCTTTCCCAACCAAATGGATTCTGTGATTCTACGTAGAGAAGCTTGTTAATACAGACTCAAGCACATTTCCCCGTGGTAGAAGATACTGTAATCTCTGTGGCTAGCCCCACTTGCAGAGTCCACGATAGAAATCATTGATGATTATGGGGAATTTTGTTCTTTTTTAGACTGAAGTTTCATCAGTCAACTATGCATTGATTTTGTCTCACGTACTCTGTTTTTTCTAAAAGCATCTGGTGGGATATGGTGTCAGACACAGCTGATTGGCCTTTGAACATTGCATCTGTGCCCATATCACTTTCAAACCCAACTTCAGCAAGTTGAATCATGCTCAGTGCTCAGCGCTCAGCCAGGACATACTTTCTCAAGTATAATTCAGCTTGCTTGGAGAGAAGGTGGTGTTCAGCCACTGGTGACAGACAGTTTATAAATTACTTCAGTGCTTTATCTTTAAAACGGTATATTAAAGAAATCAGCTTGATGAGGTTTGGCTCTGGAGCATTCTTTCCTCTTTTTAGAAGTGCTGTAACACAAGCTCGTAGCAATTTCTTGGGGATTGTCTGTGTAGCTGAGCATACATTATATGGATCAGCCACACATTTGTCACTGATCCCAAATGTTAACACTGAGATACGGCTGCACTTCAGGCGTATTCACTCAAACTGTAATGCAAAAAGAGTGGTTATGATGGGGCAGCCACTGGATCCAAGACTTTTCAACCTGCTAGTAATCTTCTCTCTTCATGACTCCAGCCTGTGGAGGAGCAGGTGCAGTTCAGGTGTCTTGGACACACACCCATTTGCTGGTTCAAGGAACATTACTCATACCTGGCGCCTCAGACATAAATAACCGTGACTACTTGAAACATGACTTTCCACAGGCTAATTCACTAAGTCTTACCAGACGTTTTAGAAGCTGTTGGAAGTGAATCTGTTTTAAATTATTCTATTTTAAAGTCAGAAGTGATCACCAGAGTCTAGTCTGGCATTCTGCAGAAGACAGGCCAAGGAATTTCATTAAGTTCTCCAGACCACAAATCCCTTCTCAGATGCATCAAATCTTCATATATTTGTCATGCAACTACAGAATCACAAAGCATTAGTGGGGTAATTCCAGGTTGTGAATTTGTGGTTTTAAATCCAGATCCTTTGTTATTTAAGTAATATTATATTTGTGTTGAGACGACGAGTTTGCTGTAAGAGTTTGTTGCTACCTGCAAGGTTGCTTTCACGGAGGAAGGGAATGAAACCAGCTGTTTCCATTAAGTACTCAATTTCAATAAAATAATCTTGTGTTTGAACTCTGAGGAACTGTTGTCACTCAGTTCTAACAAGCATTTCCTTTTCAGTTTGTAAAGCTTCTTCAATAGGCATCTGATCTTAGCAAGACTATAGGCTAAGTGGACTTTTGGATTAGTCCAGAACGGCCCGTGACTTTCCCAAGTGGCAAAGGGAAAGGCAATGAAAGACACATGTACCTGGCTTTATTTAAAAGTGTATTTTCAGGTCTTTATTTCCCCATATTTCTTTATTTTCCAGGATACAAAAAAAAAATCATAAAAGTCCAGAAATTCTAAAAACCATCATGCCAGGTGTTTTGAGGGAAAGCTATGGGAACAGATGGCCTTACTGGAGGAGGTAAAATAAAAATTTCTAGATGCTATATTTGAAACTTGGTGAAGAAGAGCAGCTGAATGTGGAGGATGGTGCCAGCGTCTACCCTCTGATTTGAGTGAAGAACTTGACAGAAGTGCAGAACCAAAGCAATAGTGGCTGTATTCCTTCGTATTTCAAAAATCAGAGAGGGCTGACACCAAATTAATAATGCAGCCTTGACATGAAGGCTGTGCTCTGACTTCGTATGTACCACCAAACATGGCTCTGTTCCCAACAATTGTGTAACTCTGCAAGCTTCCATAGAGCCAGCACATGTAATCTCCACTGCTGGAGCCAATTATGCTTGGCATTGTGTCCAAACACCCACTTTGCACCAGATCTGTCAGTATCAAAGCCATGAGGCTGGAACTTTTCCTGTGCCGTGGAATACATTGATTCAAATAACTCCACAAAACTGTAATTAAGAATAACTGTTAGATCTGCACGCTTCATTGGGAATGGACATTGCTAGAGAGCACAAAGTTGTGAAAAAAGGTAAAACACACTGCGCTGCACTCAGTGGTGTTTGGTCTAGTGGACCTCAGGAATCTGGGGCAGTGTCCTGCTGGCCCTTTGCTGTGCTAGTCCACAGGTAAAAGCAGTAAGGCATTCCTCCTTCTCGAGCCTTAACAATTGTGCATGAAAAGTAAATATTCATGTCATCTACAGTGCTTTAAGCAGGCACGTACCTTCGTATTTGAAAAGGGAAGTTGGAGCTGCATGAAGACAAGTAAACCTAGGTCATCTGCTTGGATGTGTTCTGGTGTGACTTGGTCTAGGTGATCCTGCGGTGGCAGGCGATTGGACTAGATGATGTTTCGAGGTCCCTTCCAATCCCTAATGATTCTATCATTCTATGATCTCTAAGGGAACTAACACTTGGGATCTATTGGAGGGTGCAAAATAAGCGGCGTCCGGATGAAATCCATTACTGATTCACAGCGCAATGCAACAGGATGATCTGTAGTTCACTTGGTGTACCCTGCCCTTCACCCAGCTATGTGCATGCAGTCCTGGTGAAAACTATGGGCCAGTTATTCCGCAGGAGCCTCTCCATATGCAGGTTTTCAAGGGAACTCTTAGGATTTGCCTCTGACTGTTGCCCTGGCTGGTGCAAAACACAGTCAAACAGATCTGTCATTCGCACATCTGCAAAACAAGTCTCATGTGAGGACAAGCACACACATGGACTTCTGCTCTTCTTCGGAGTCGTTTGTGCCCCTAAATTGTAACAGTCGTGGAGATGACAAGAAGACCAAACATTCTCTGATTGAAAATATCTTCCTGGAGTGTCCTTAGCAGATCCAACGTTTTGCCACAATGGTGACACAAGTTGTTTTGTAAATTGTTCGGCACAAGAACGAAAGCTGTGCAAGGACTGAGAAGTACAATGAGACACGTATTTCTGAAAACAATTTCAGGGCATTCAGTCCAGCTGTGCATCTCTTTCATTGGTCCCCCCACACAAGCACTCAATTATGTGAGATATTTAAACAAGATACATTCTCTTTGAAACTTGTGACATCGTTTACTTAGAGCTCTGTTGTTTCACGTTGGCTTATGTTACTTGAAAATGGAAATGGAAGAATTTTTACTACAGCTGTATATTCACAGCACTGCACTGGAAAAGAAGACAAAGCAGTGTAAGCGCTTTCAAGCTCCACGTTATGTCTTGAGTGACGAGAGAGCAGCAACCCAAATACCAGCTTAACCCTAACGCCTTGTATCACTCACCTCTCTCTTTTCTTCAAGGTTTTCCACCACCCTCTCCTCTTAAAAACCACTCACTTCCTTCAAGTTTTCCCAATTTATTTCCTTAAATGTTGCCTCCCCCTGCTGGTTGTGCAAAACAGAATTTGTGAATGAAAAACCACTCTCCAAAGGGTAACTGATGTGAGTGAAACAGCAACCATAATTATAGTCCCAGTCCTGACCCTGCAGCAGTGGGACCACATCTGCACCGGAGCCTCTTGAACCTCCTCTGAGCTGCATCTTTGCTCATTAAGATGGAGAAAGGCTGATGTTCCTCTCAAACACGATAGAATGTTCAGGTTTTGGCAGTTTTCTGTTGGTGGTTGGGGGTTTTCTGGGAGGTGGGTGCGGCTGTTTTTTGTTTGGGTTTGTTTGTGAGATAGGTATTGTAGTGGTCTGCATAAAGAGGAGGTTCCACCTGCCCTGGAAGAATTAGGTGAAGTTAGGAAAGAAGCACAGATGGGCAGAGCATTCTATTTCATTCCACTTCCAATACCTCTTTACTGAATGACTATGTACAGTGACAGAAGCTTATTCTGTAAGTTGCTTCGTTTCCTAAGCTGCTCAAATTTTACTGAACAGCCAGCAGTTTATTTCTGTAAAGTCTTAATTAGCTTTAATTGCCGTAGGTCTATTTATACCTATTTTGACTCATTTATTCGGTCTTTCTTTATGTTTACAGAACTAGTACAAGAACATCTAGACTGCGAAGCTGAAAACGTCCTGTTAATTCGAACATATATGAACCACAGGATGTATAATTTTCAGAGCTGCATCTACATGGGCTGCAATTTACATTAAATTGCTGTTTTGGTTAAATGGCACCTTAGCTACCAAGCAACTCTTTGAGTAGTTGTTTCTTTAATTATTATTTAATTTTGTGGTTATGACTGGTTTTCAGTTAAAGAGGGTACTACTGACAAATTCAATTAAAGGAAAATAGAGGACTTAATGGTCCATGCTAATGATTCATTTCATACATAATATTTTATCATTTTCTGTGCAAATTTATAATGAGCTCCTAACTTGTATTAATAAATGCTTACATTTAGTCTACATAAACCGTAGTGATTAAATCTTTTGCTAAAGATGTCTGTTGATAAATGCTTTTAAAAGCAGTTAGGTGCTTATTTGAAAGTAGGTTTATAAACACAGCTTTCTGTGAAAATGCATATTTTGTGATTAAGAAGGAAACGCAGGTACGGGACTGTGAGAGCTTGTCCACGAGCAGAGCTTTTTGATGCTTAAACAGATCATGATAAGGGTCTGTTACACTCAGCAAAACGAACTTTGAAGAATTAAGGCAATCAGCTCAACATACCACCTGATTTTGTAGTATCACCCGGAGAAGAGTGAGTTTGATAAATCACCTTTGCAGGTACCTGAATTAAGAAGCAGTACTTCTCTAGTCCACAGAAGAGGGAGGAATTTTAGTTTCTAGTGTTTCTAAATACCTTGTGTAGGAGTGAAAGGGTGGGTAAGTAACCATTACAGTCTTGCTATTATATTTTGCCTCTCCTGTGATGAAGACATATTGAACTGAGTAAAGGATTAATTTACACGTTTTTGGGTGTATTATATACTACTTCACTATACCATCCTGGTTTTGGACCATTTTGTTTTCATTGATTTTTTTGCACTAAGGAATTAATGCACAATCTTTTGCTGTATTAGTTTTAATGGTAAAACAGATGCACTGCAGTTGACTCTGTAAACTGCTTGAATATTGGCATTGCTATTAGGATTTAAAATACATTTTTCAAGTCTCAGGGTACAGAAGAGATGAAGGAAAAAGTGTGTATGAGAAGTCAAGAACAAGCATTTTCCTAAAGAATTTACATAATCTGTTGAAGTCTTTGTGGCTTCTGTATTTAAATTTTAGGTGGTAGATCCTCCTTAAGGATCATGATGAATAAGCTACAATTACTTTCACTTCATGACTCTTAGAAATGCTGAAATTCAGCGTGCCATTTGGAATTTGCTGTCAATTCTTCTATAAATGGTGAAAATAAAAGCACCAGATTTTCACTTCGAAGCAAGAGTTCTTAGATTTTTGCCTAAAAATCTCTGCTCTGGCAGTCACTGCCAAAATCTTTGCAGTTTGTGATTCTGAAACTTACAGTGCAAAGTCTGTTGATACAGAAATCTAATTCTATTTAAGCTTTCACGAGTAAATAATCAGGCGTCAAGAATGAACGGGGAGCCGGATCGTTGGAATCATGAATCAGTGATCTCTGCCTAGTGATGCGTGACAATCAGAAATTCAAATTAGTTATCCTCTGCCAGCGATGGGAACATATTTTTCAGATTCTATCAAGAACCAGTTAAGTTACGTTCTTGACAAATTTAGGTCACTCTCTATATATTTCAGAGCTCCTTGTAGATTCATATTAGAGCTCATTTATGCCACACAAATGTCAGCAAAAGTAAATTTCTTAAAAATTCCATTTAGAGGGATTAAAAAAATGTTTCTGAATGTTTCCAGAAGAAAGAGCTGAAAACTGAGATTCAGTTTACGAGTACAAATGAAGAGCCACCAGATCAAAAGGCAGACGTGACAGGTCATACGTGTATGTCTCTGCATGGGAAGCTGACAAAAAGAATCTAAATCAAGTGGATTGTGTGTTGTGTGTTGCCTTTTCACCTCCTTTAATAGACCTTTAATGAGATGTTTAAGACCCACCTGGATGTGTTCCTGTGTGACTTGGTCTAGGTGCTCCTGCTGTTGCAAGACTGGATGATCTTTTGAGGTCCCTTCCAATCCCTAATGGTTCTGTGAGATGTTTAAAACCCATCTGGATATGTTTTCCTGCGGGACTTGTTCTAAATGATCCTGCTCTGGCAAAGGGATTGGACTAGATGTTCTTCTGAGGTCCCTTCCAATGCCTAATGTTCTTTGACTCTGTGATTCAGTGAAATTCCATCAATTTGCTTCAATATGCTGTCTACAGTTTCTTGCCAAAACCTTGGTAAAACAGAATGAGCCAGTAGTGTCCCTGAAACTTTATCACAAGGTCTACAGCCTCAGTAATTTTGATTTCAGGCAACTGGCCAGAGATGTTCTGGTGTCAGGGCATTGCCACTGGTGGCTAATAGTTGTTGAAGTGCTTGTCTGTCTGGAACCTGGTTATGAGAAAGTTGGTGCCCAAGTTCACAGTATGGCAGCAGAAAGGCTGGGGAAGGGTGCACCTTACTACATCCTTTGACTGTCTCTAGGATTTAATATATAAGCTGGACAGTGATAGGAACTGAAGTTAGGAAGACTGCAATGTGCCTCTTGAGGAACCAATTTAATATACAGCTTGTTATAGATCTGGTTTCCCACTTAAAATTATTCACATGGATTCCCAAGTGCTGTACAAGCAAGAAGAAAAAAATTGCTCATCAGGAAATTCCAGATGTTTGCTTTTTAAAGTTTCTAAGATGTGGAGTTCATGCAGCTATCAATCAGGGGGTGAGCAGAACAGGTGACACACTTTTAGAAGGGTTTCTTAAGAACTACATGGATGTTGCACTTCACTGCTGCACCCTGGGCAGAGGGTTATGTTACATTTATAACCTGGCTATCTGGGGAGCCCTGCTGCAACTAATTGCCACCTAGTAGGTTACCAGAAGTACTTTTAAGAGGCCTTTCAGCTGCTTTAGCTCAGCAAGGGAGGACTACGGCCGTCAGACAGGCAGCGTCTAGCAGCAGCTACATGGGTGGGTACATGCAAGTATGAACATCCCCCCTCCCTCCGCTTTTCTGTGGTGGTTGTAGTTAAAAATCGATGCACAGCTACACACATTCACAGATACACAGACCATTAGGTGTTGGAAGGGACCTCCTGGGATCATCAAGTCACACCGCCCTTCTCAAGCAGGATAATCAAATCTAAGACAGGTTACACAGAAATGCATCCAGATGGGTCTGAATAGTCTCCAGAGAAGTAGACTCCCCGTAGCCTGCTGTGATAGATGTTTTCTTTCTATTATTGACCAGCACAATTGTATCTATGGTCTCAGGAATATTTTCCATTTGGTTTTGTGATTATAAACTTTGACACTTGTCCTGGTCTGAGTTAGAACAGAACAAATTCTGTCCAGTGATTTTATTTTTCAGCTCAGTCTCTCCTTAACTAACTGCACTTTCTGAAATTAATGGCACGTTCGAATTACATAAGAACATGGGCCCCAGAAATACTCTTCAGGGGCCAAGAGTGCTTATTGCTATGGCCTTATGGATTTCCATCTTGAAATATTTCTTGATGTATTTCACATGAATGTATTTCTGTCATTGGCAGGCACCTGTACACTGCACGTTCACGTTGTAAAGACAGAGAGAAAATTATTAGGGAACTCTGAGATACCTCGTAAAACATACATAGAATCAGAGAATCATCAGGGATTGGAAGGGACCCCGAAAGATCATCTAGTCCAATCCCCCTGCCACAGCAGGCTCACCTCACTGGGGAAGCCATGGAATCAGAATCACTCAGGGTTGGAAGGAACACCCCTATACCACAGCAACGTCTTTCAGAAAGGTTGTTTAGAAGTTGGAAAGATAAAGGGAAATTTCCCATAAAAGTACATTTTTGTTAAAAATTTTGCCTACTAGGGGATGCAAAGCTGTGAGATAACAGAAAGCCTGTTACTGAAGAAAGCACAGGCATACTAAAGTTTGATGCCTTTGCTGCAGCTGTCTAGATGCCTGGTTTTATATCTGTTCTTCCTTAGGAAACTTTCTAACATGGGACAAACACATGGACTCAATTGCAAGCAATAGGAAGCAGCTACAAAACCCCATGGTTTCCAATCCCTAACCTAATGGGTCATAACAGGTTTTTGAGAATTCACTGCTACACATCCAGGTTACTAGCCATGTGCTCATATCATTTCAGGCCAATGGACAAAGCTTCAATCTTATCTTCCCTTAATACCTTCATTGGAGTGTTCAGAGCAGGTAGAAACTGTTAGCACATCTGGAATCTGAATGGTCTCACAAAGTTCCCTGATTTTCTTTCTTTAGCTTGCAGAGGGACTTCAGCTATGCTGCATTTTTTTTTTGTATTGGTGTCTGCAGTTAAATGGGATAAAACCAGACCAAACTTTTTCTGATTATGGTAGTGAATAATGTTAGATTTATTTATAGAAAATGCTACTGTCCCCTGATCTTTCAGCTGTCCACATCCTTCTATATCATTCTGGTAGCAAGATTATAGCCTAACTCATGAAAGGTAAATATTTTGTAGAATCACAGAAGAGTTTAAGTTGAAAGGGGTTTTAAAGATCATCCAATTTCAACTCACCTGCCACTGTCTGGGACAGGTCTCACTAGACCAGATTGCTCAAAGCTCCATCCAACCTTGCTTTGAATTTAAACTCTGTGATAAGACCAGCTTCCTCAGACTTATTTTTCCCAAGGCTGATAATGTGCTTACACAGAAAGGGATGGGAACATATAATCTGTCTTTAGTTTACCTTTCAAGGTAGCTGTCAGACCTTTAAGATACTACTCAATTTAGTAAAATTAACATGCTGAGGTTTTATTTTAGTCCAATCAGAAGCCTAAAGAAATTAGATCCAACCTGTCTGAAGATTCCAACATTTTCTGGGTTATTTTTGCTGCAGAAAATTTTACTAATGGTTTAATTTTTAATAAACTGTACTATAAAAGACAATTTCAATTATTTTCAAGTAGAAACCAGATGTTAGTGAATTTGCACGAACTAACTAACTTTCTATAAACACCTTACTGTGAGTTCAGAAAGCTTCAATTGCAAAAATTAGACATGTCAAAAGAACAGAGCCTCATATGCCCAAAACAAAAGCAGAACTGTCTGAAATGTGAGCAACATATTAATGGTTATTCAGAAATTATTGAATTCCATTGTTTTCTATGTTCACTGCTTTAAATTGAAATTACAGCACCACAAATGTCCACCCAAATAGTCCAAGGGCTAAATAATATGCTGCAAATAAGGTAGGGACTGCAGGGTTTATCCCTTAGCAAACACATTTTCACTTTATTTAGCAGTCTTTGTACTTTGCATAGTTATGTTTGCAAAGTTTGCAGTTATGCAATTGCAAGTAGAGAGGCTTAGCTGAAGGTTCAGACATTTCCTTGGATCCAACAGAATTTTTCTAGCAAGGCCATGATTTTATAGACAGATCTTCTCCTCTCACTTCTTCAGTAGATGAATCTGATTGCTGGGATATTAGTGGGAAGTAAGACAATGATTTTGCAGGCCTCCAAGCATGGAGTATTTTGTTTATATGATGGGTTACCAGTAGGTATTTTGCCTTAATTTTAGAGATGACTTGGTATGTGTTTGATTCCTTCATTCTCCTTCAATCAGCTCTGTCCATTGCTCCTCAAAAAGACCTACTCTACTCTTCAGTTACCTACACCAGGATCTTGACTCAGCCACTAATTCAGGAAGCCAGCTACTTGGCCGTTCCAACACCTGCACAGAGGATGGAGGTATTTGGTGTAGGATAAGTCCTTTACTAACAACGTACAATTTCAATCCATTTTTGTCTTGGGCGATTATTGATCCAATGCATCGAATCCAAATCATTAGATCTTGTAAACTGCTGCTTAGTTGCAAGTAGTGGAAGGAGTGAAGGAAGGACAGGGCAACGTGCAGGAGTAGGAAGCCAAACTCTAGAACTCTTGTTCAGTCATAAGAAAAGGAGACAAAGCAAACCTGGGATTAATCTTCCAATATATGAAAGGCAGCTTCAAAGGGAAAGACTGCAGACCGTCCGTGTTCGCCGAAGATGTAACAAAGGATGACGCTGAGAACGGCGGTACAAAGCATCGAGTTTAGACATTAGAGAAGACAAAAGGAGAAACCGTCTCTCTCGCTCTAAGTGCTGTGAAGTAAATTAATAGACTGCCTCAGGAATTTTTGGAATCCCCATACTGGAAATTTTTAGAAACAGGATAGATGAACATCTGTCAGAGATGATTTAGGTACAGCTGGTCCTGCCTTGGGGTACGAGGAGGGGCTGAACAATCTTTATAGCTCTCTTCCAGCCCCATTTGCTCTGCATCTATGACAAACGGCAGTAGGATTTTAATAGTAGACATTGAGAGGTCACTCAGGTAGGGACAGAAGAGAAGTAGTAATAGTGAGGAAAACCAGCGAGAGCTTACCAGTCCTGAGCATCTCCTGACTCCCCAGCTATTTTTTCAGGAACTTTTCCACCAGAAAAAAGATATTATTGAAGCTGGTTGTACCTGTGTTTAGAGCTGCCAGAGCACAGAACCAAAGCTGGAAATGTAAATTGAAGATTAAAAAAATAGAATCATTAGGGATTGGAAGGGACCTCAAATAAAATAATCAGAATCAAAGCAGAGGCAAAGTAGCTGTGATAGACAAAGTTCTTCATTCCCACAGTAGGCTAGCAGAGTGGGTTGCATTTTGCAGGCCACAGAAGAGAAGAATTTTTACATAAATATTTAAATGTTGCAAAAAGGCATTTCTAGTCAGCGAGTTACTTAGCAGCTCTCAGCCAGACCCTGAGACAATGAAGAGAGACCAAATTATTATGACAACAGCAATGAAAGTGTGCAACAATTACACATTTTCCCTAGGATTAATATGCAAAAGTATGTAGTATTTTGCATCAAAATATACTGGCTAAAACTGGTGCAAGTCACATGTATGTGACACTGATTGTATATAAATTCTTTACTGTAAGGCATATGCACTGAACAACAATGTTAAGACAACCACATTATTTTTTCTTGTCATGAATTTTATATGATTAACCACAAAGAAATAGCGCTGCCTTCAACATTTCTGTTACTTAAAAAAAATATATATATTTAAAACTCCTTTAAGCCTGCGCCATGAGTTTTACTACATTTTAGCTTGCTGCAGAATCTCGGGTTTTATTGTTTGCTTGTCGAGGGCAGAAAACACAAAACTCACCGCGTCCATGCACACACTAAATCAGCCGGCACATCGTAGGCAGGCTTCGCATTTTTCTGTCTCTAATATGAAGCCAAGCATAAATTTGTTTCTGAGTCTTATTCAAAGAATGGTCAACTTTTTTTTCCCCAACCACAAATTTTAAATACAAATATTGATTTTCAAATTTTTGTCTGAGTTTTACTAGTATTCCCAACAGGAGCAGGCTTCTTTCTAAGCACACACCTGCAAACCCTGCTTGAAGGCATGTGGAAAATAAGAAGTGAACTATTTGAGTGATCGATTCTGTGTTGCTTGAGGTTTTTTTCTGTTCCTGTTTCACAGGGCTCTAATCCTTATTTACAAGTAAAAAATAACAACTGGCCTGTGTCTCAGTCATTTCACACTGTTCTTCAGTCATCACTGTGCATACACATAGGCAGCATAATCCAGTCTACAAGACTAGGTAGTTCCCAAGCAAGCCTGTGTTTTTCTTTTCATTTGTGCCATCACTTCACCTTCCTGTTGCTTACTTTGTACCTAAGTGAGGGGTCAGTCACTGGATCATTTTGCACTGGATGCTTCATCTATGCATTAAAGTGGAATTAATTAAAGTAATTTAGCTAAGCCCGTTTCCCACTATCTGCTGTCATTTTCATATTTCCCCTCAGAACAGTAATTATCTGCGATAAAGGTTTGACTTTATCACTAAACAGATCCGAAGAATCAACAGTATCACTAGATCAGCCTTTCTAATGCAAATAGCCTCTGATTGCAGCGACCGTTTTGTTGAAGGAGAGGGTGTGGGCAAAGCACCGGTGGGGAAGAGACACAGTAGTGTCCCAGGCAGAAGCAGAATGTAAATGGCACAAAGAGCACAAATTCTATGATATGATGAAAACATCTCTTTAGCCATTCCCAGCCAAGCTTCACATCCTGTGTTTCTACTCCAGTGATCCTGCAGCCTGTAACAGACACAATAAGGTTTGTCAGGAACTGCCTGTCTGGGCTGGCCACCTCTGAAGGCTCGGGGTCCACGCAGAGCCACTCACGTTTCTGCACGGCTTGTGCTGGACAATGTTGTACAATCAGTTTGCACACGCGGTGCTGCTCAGTGCAGTCACACGTGTGCAACCTCAAAGGGGGAAAGAAAATAGGACAAGGTAGGGGTCAGTGACAAGTGGTCATGCACAGCTGGGGTATGAATGAAGTGGAGTGGAACAAGGGGCCACAAAAATGATGGGATTTTGTTTTCCCATGCTCTGACAGCAACTTGTGGGAGACATTCCCTCCCTCTCACACATGGATGCTGCAGAGTAAACTGCCTGTTAGCTAAAAAGAAGGCTTTTATAGCCATAAAAGGCTAAGTACAGCTCAGTTACAGACCTGAGGGTAACATATGTTTGGAGGCAGAGCATGTAAGAAGCACTGAATATACCAGTTAATACTTCAGATGTGTAATTTTCCCCACTACAGGTTTCTCTTTAATCCTGCTTGTTTGTTCCTACTCGAACAAATCTAACAAAGCCCAAGCAAAACACAGAGGACAGATACTTTGCTGCCCAAGCCAAAAGGAGATGACTTCAAATATATGTATCTCTGAAGAAAAAAATAAGATTTTAATTTATAACACAATTTTTCATGGAATATCTTCATTTTTTGCTACCTACCTAAAAAGTAAGAGCAGAAATCCTGGGGCATGCACAAAGGAAAACCAGCAAACACTGACAGTACTGATGTCCCAACACAGCTCTATTAACTACAGCTCTGATTTGTTTCCCCATCCTCCTGTTCCAAGGTCTGCGCCTTGTCTTTTTTCTTTAGGATGAACAAAGATCATGGAACAGATTGCAACTGAGGCAAACTGCACGTGTGTTTATGGTTGTGTTGCACACATTCTATACACCATTTGCAAACTATTCCCCAAAGAAATGGTATCAAACTTTTGGGGAAGGGGAAGGATCTGATGACAATCTGTCTCCATTCCTTTCAGATGCTCCATGATGTTTCATCTGCTTTTTCCATGTAGGTTCATTTCTGTGCTGCAGCTATTACTTTCCCATCGTTGCCCGTTTGTTTTCTTTTGTTCTTTTTGACTTTAATGTCCATTAATTAATTAAAAGAAAATCAATCCAACTCTGTTTGGACAGAATCATGCATTTGCTTTGAAAGTACTTCAGTTTCGTTAAAACACAAAGGTTTCTGTGTGTTTTTTCAAACACACACACACACAGACACACATCTAAAAGCATCGCAGTATTCCAAACCCCTTAACTTATGCACACATTTCATCTGCAAGTTTTAGCACCAAGGTAATTTTACTTGGATGGTTTATGAAATGGTTTAGCATAAGTGCCTTTACTTTTTGTGCTGCAAAACTTTAAAATAAAGTTCCTCAGATCTCTATCTTTTCATCTGGGTACTGTAGCACCCGCTAGCAGTTGGAGAAATAGTTGTCAGACTGTTTTGACTCAGAGATAACTTTGGCTAAACACCAGAACTGTCAAGGTTCAGGTCACCTGTGAAATGAACTGAACTAGTAACACCACTTGCTAAACAGAAGAGTTATTATTATCAGAGGTTGTGGAGTCTCCTTCATCGGAGAAGTTTAAAACCCACCTGGATGTGTTCCTGTGTGACTTGATCTAGGTGATCCTGCTGTGTCAGGGGGATTGGACTAGATGATCTTTCGAGGTCCCTTCCAATCCCTAATGATTCCATGATTCTATGATTCTATGATCAGCATCCAGGAACACCTTTTAGCTAAAGAGAGATTTACCAACACTAACAGAACTTGGTGCTTGGAAGGGTTCTCCTCTCAACTGACTGATAAATCAGAACATGAGATAATTTTATTTATTATTCCCTAATCAACAGTTTACAAAGACTGGAAGTCAAAGAAAAAAGATTCCCCCTCCCCAAAGGAAAGAAAACAACCAACTCATCTCGATAACATTAGCGTGCAACAGGACGAACTTCTTCAGATCAATGGAGTGTCATCAGACATTTACAGAGCAAAATCAAACTCTTTAAGACAGATGTAATTAAAACATTTGCTAATACTCTGTCTTGTTACCTAAAAAAAAAAAAGTACAATGATTTACTCTTTTTAAGCTATAAAACAGGCAAACAGAGAATAACCCAACCTTGTTCTTCGTTATTTAATGAAACAAAGTGTCTAAATCCAACACAGGGAAACTTTCAGTCGATCGAGCGGCATAGGGGCTTCACTTAGTGAGAAATGCTAGGAGAGAAATGAAACCAAGACAATGTAAAAGCTCTGTGTTGTTACCACTAATATTTGCTTATGCAGGTAACTAATCATCATGATTAATTGTACTAGAAAGTGAGCAGATTATTTCAGGAAACCCAGATTACTCGCCTATGGGTAGAGAACTAGGAGTTGCATGTGTACAGGTGCCCCAAGAAATGATAAGGATCGCTGGGGAGGCAGGTTGCAGAGCCTGGGGAAAGGGGTAGTTACTAAGTGAAAGTGCTATTGGCAACTATTGACCTTTGAGTTCTTAACCTGACAGATAGATAAACAACACAATGTGCACTGGCCATTTCTTTCCTGGTAACTTGCTGGAAAAGGGACAGACTATCCACCAGCCATTTTGCACGCACAACCTAACAATTATGTGGTCAGAGGAAGGATGATCCTGCTAAGCTTGGGGGAACGGTGGGTGTTTACACGTTTGGGCAGGATTTTCAAAATCTGACACAGCACAATCAATACCGACTCCAGTTCTCCTACACAGAGGTAAATGATATCAAACACTGTACTGGGAGCACAAACACACACACAGAAAGAGAAGCAGGATTCTGACTGCATAAAGCAGACCCCATGGATCGGGATCATAACACTGGCAGTCCAGAATGTTCAAGTGAGGCTGATTCTCTCAGCACAGACAATGTGAAGAATTATTTTTATGCATTAAAAGCAGCACATTTTAAAAAGAAGCACATTCACATCGTTTCAGGTTTCTATTACAGTGGAATAAAATATTCAAATCTAGATCAATAGTTAATCTTTGGTAGTTACTGTTTTTAGTGTATTCAGGAGTCATGCACAAAAATTATAACGTGAATGGGTCATATATTTTCGATTTAAATTTATGTAAGTAGAAATTTTGCTAAATAAATACGCTACAATCCACTTGGCAAAAAAACAGTGCAAACACCCCAATGCCACCCAGAATAAGCTGTGAGCGCGACAGAGTTTGTCCTCTGAGTTGCCTTTAGCTGGTAGCCCTTCAAGTTTTCTTGGTTATGTTTGGGAGGCAGAGGGGAAAAGAAACAGCACATCCCAAGTCCTTCAGTGCCACAGTTTTATTTCTAATTGGTGTTTCCACGCTCTCCATGCATTCATCAATCAGATGTAAATTACAGCATGCCTGATTGGGTCTCCTTCACCCTAACCATTCCCTGCTGACTGTCAGTGCTTGCCAACTGCTGCAGGGAGCAAGACGAGCAGCAGTTACAGCACCTCCACTGCTTCGGTATGTCTTGGCTACCGCCAGTAGCAAGAGATAACGACTGCTTGCTTAACACCTATTGAACGTCTGGAGGACAATTGTCCCATTGAAGAATGCAGCTGTCACCCTTGATCGCTGCCATCAAGTCACACAAATGAGTAGGTCTGTAAATTCAAACACTTGCAGTTCCAGAGGAGCGCCTTGCTTTATACTGCAAACAAGCACAGAAAAGTGTCTGGTGGATTGAGGGGAAAGAGGCACAGAAGGTGAAAGTTGATAGAAAGACCTTTTCCATAAAACTTTAACCTAGTGCATGATTTGAGAAAACACTTCACATACAAATAATCTAAATAAATCAGGAGGATGGGATGTGAGACACTGGAAAGTTTTCACAAAGATGCAAACTGAAATGCTTAGAGCCACGCACAAATATAGTGCCCAGAAATTAATCTATGGTCTCAACTCTGCTATAGCACAGCTCTCCTGCTGCATAAGCACGGCTTTAGCATATTTCAAAGCAGAATGATGTCTAATATTACCCTCAAACTGGCATTACCCCAACCTTATTTTCTCAATAGGCTATGCCCCATTAGCTAGCCCTGGTGAGAGAACTGCCAAGTCCAAAACGGAGACTGAAGAGATGTTTGTGTGAGGGACAGTGATGGGGAGATCAAGAAAGAGAAGTAGTGGGAGGAGAAGGGCAGAGACTACGTTGTTTAGCCTGATGAAGAAGGTGAAGCAATAGTGGGGGTTTATTTTTCAACTGACATGTACTAGTTTACTGGCTGTATGGATGTAACACAGCATTCCACTGATCCAGCAGTATTTTCAGGGAGCAGAAAGAAGGAATCCTGTGGGTGTCCCTTACAGAAAAGTATGAACTCTTCATGAACAATTTCGTCATTGTGCTAGGCAGAAACAGGCCTTCCTTAAACTTCACAGATAGATGCAGTTTTGTTCTGTGTTTTTCTTGAACCAACAACTTGAATGCAACCTTCTGTTTTTGAGTGACTAAGATTGATGTTCCCTCATCCCCGCCTGCGAACACTGAGAGTGAGCTCATTGTTTCTGTGCCCAGCACTGAGCAAAGGCACTGGGGCATCCAGGATGGAAAGGCAGCAGCTTTTACACATGAAGGTTTGAACATCAGGAGTGGCATCTGGAGGACAAACTCATTCGGTTTGTGCAGAAGGCAAGCCTTCCACTTGGGGCACAGACATCAGTTCCCTGTTATAAAACTGAACTGAATGGATGTTGCAAAACTCTTTGAATGTAAAAGTGCACAAATGCATTAATCTCAGAATTATCTGCTTGACATTGACATTTTTTAACGTCCAACAGCATTTCCAGTACCACAATTCAGTCACTATTATATATCACAAACCACACCTTTGTAGAATATTCACAGTGTGTCCTGCAGTCCAAGGAGGTGGGAGTGTAGGAGGAAAATCGCAAGAGAATAGGTTATGTGTCCTGTGCCATGAACACAGAAAGATAATCGAAGTGAAGTTGTTCAACTGCCACCTGAAAGGACATGAGAAACGATCAGTAGCTGGGAGAAGCAGCAGATGAGTCTGTTGTGCTTCCACCTCTGCCGTTGCCCTGGGACAATCTGCTCAACAAGACAATTTGCCGTTTGAGTGTCTGTTTTCCTTCTCATCCTTTGCCTGTGCTGTCTATCAAGCTGTACACTCTCCGTGAGCAGAAGTTACAGGTGTGCATCACACAAAGCAAGAGTGTGATTATGACTGGGATGTATTTTACCAGATGTTTCTTTATTACTGCTAATAAAAAGCTAAGACTGCTTGTTTTGTCCTCCAGGGCTGTGTGTTTAAGGAGACCCCAGTTTCCTTTGCCTCCTCTTTTATCCAGTGTCAGGGTGGATAGACGATTGCCCCAGGCCAGGGAAGACCCAAGTTCAGGTCAACTCACATTTGACTTTTCTTCTGTCCATCTGTAAAACCTTGACAGCACATGACATTTGTGGATGGGTTTCTCAACATCCTCTGCTGGTGAGGCTGTTCTTGATGATAACTGGAGTCTTGATCCCAGTAATCCACAAGACCCTGGTATTGCTTTCACCGCTTCTTTCCTTACTTGACCTGGTGGAGCGAAGCAGCAGCCCTTCCAGTGGGGCAGAATTTGCCTCTCCTCCTTCCAAGTTGCCTCGGGCAGCTTTGCTGTCTGAGCTACATGCTTTATCGGTTAGAACAAAGCCAATGGCACCGCTTTTTGAGTATTTCTAAACATTTCTTCAGGCACAGTTACTTCACACATTTAAAACTAAAGTCACAAACAGCTCCGGGTTGCCAGAAATTTCATTTCTTCAGCAAATAAATTCTTTCCCCTCCCACAAAAGAAAAAAACACAACAATAAAAACCCGCCAACCCCCAACCACTGTGCTGTCTCTGTTCCATCATGTTCATAGCTTTACGAGGAGAAATAAATGTGCTGGAAGAAGAAAGCTCCGTGCAGGGGACAGAAGTGCGGTGCTGTGGACCAAATAAGCAAGAACCATTAAAAATGTAGAGAAGAAAGAAAAAAGAGGCAGCCACTGTCAAGTCATTCAGGATTACAGGTTGCCTGTGCATTTGGGGAGGGGGCTCAATTTTTACAAGACACTGCAGGATATTTGACCCATCTGTACATCCAGGAGAACTGATCAGAACCGATCTCATATAAAATAACAGAAGAGTGTTAGGAATGGCTTCAGGTTGGACTCGATCTTAAAGGTCTCTTCCAAGCAAAGACAACCTGTGATTCTGTGAATTCCAACCCTGACTGATTCTATGACTTGATCTAGGTGATCCTGCTGTGGCAGGTGGATTGGACTGGATGATACTTCAAGGTCCCTTCCAATCCCTAATGATTCTGTGATTCTATGAAATGGAAGGATGGCGAAGGAAAGACCATGGGCAGCATGCACAGTGGAAGAAATTTCATCAGCAAGGTCAAAAATCATGACTGATCAGAACAACCTGAAAATTTGACTTTGAGAGATTCAGCTAGAGCACTTCTACCATAACGGCAGATTACTGGGACTTCAGAGTACCGAATTCTCAATGGCATGCTATATCGTGGCAATTAGAAGACTAAGCAAGCAAGCATAAACCTCCCCCAACAAACAAACAAAACCCCCCAGACTAGAAAAGAAGGGATTCTAAAGCCCTGCAATTTGTATCTTCCTGCTCTGGAGCCCGACCAAACACGTGTTATTAGAAATAAATAAAGACAGACCATGAAATGGCTTCCCAGAATAGACTCTAGTTTATAGAAGTGAAGTAAAATGCCTTCTCGACTCTGTAAAAATCCCTGAAAACTAGAAATGCACAGAATGCAATTGGTTTTGAGCTACTCTCGGTGAAAGCAGAAAGTCACCAACACATCTGTAATTGCCAAGGGGCCTATTCTTCATAAAAATTTATGTACTCAGGATGCCTGTGTCATCACAGCCTGTTACAAGCAAGTATTTTGCTCTTCTGCAAAACACTTGCATAAATGCGCAACACAAGTGGCTGTACTGAAGTGCTTCTCTCTGAATATGGAGAGGGCTTCTTTTTGGATCTGTAAATATTCCCTTACAAGGAAATACAATAGCAGGGTGACAAAATGTTTGCATTACTGCTCAAATTAAAAAATGCAGCAGGACCTTAGACGTGGTTTTCATTGTTTCTTACTTCACAGACTGTCCTTCTGCAAGGGCTCAAAGGAGAAACGTGCTGCGACTGAACTACCTGTGCTAGAGAACTACTCACAGGTATTTTGAAACAGCTGCATCTCACAGGCACCCAGTGTGAACCAAGTGGTTTTTCCTGTGCTCCTCTCATATCTCATGAACATAATAAAAAGCAGTGTGCACTTTTTCACACTGCTGGAGGAAGCCCAAAACTGTCCATAAAGTATTAAACATAACTCAGTGACCAGTGAAATTTCCTCTGATCAATTAAAAAATCACTTTGCTTTGGTGAGCAATCCAAAGAAGGTTACGCTGGAACACCTAAGTCACATACGTCTGGTGCATCTGGGTGAAACATCATAAGATAAACCCTGAAAACCTGGTGCTATCTTATAAAGGTGCCACACGTATTCAAAAGAGAACCAAAAGCCTTATTCATGAATAAAAGTCATCTTCACTTGATCTCAGACTGTTGGAAGTCACACGGTAAAATGCAGATGAGAAGTCTTCTCCAAATGTCTCAAACATCTGCTGAAGCTTTCCTTGCCCTGACTGGTAGGTGAAGAGAGGAGTCAGCAGCTAGATATCAGTACTAGTCTGCATCTCAAAAAACCTTTTGCTCTCATGTTCCAGTTTCTATGTTTATCCCATATGGGAGAGAAATAATTGCTTTTCTTTTAATAAAGAACAACTTAGAATGAAACAGAAAGCCTGGCATGATGCAAGAACAAGGAAAACTCTCATTCAGAAAATTTATTTCTATTCCGTTTTAGAAATGTCATCATAGGAATGCAGAGCCATCATGAAACTTAGCATCTCTGTCTGTTAGTGAATGGCCCTTGTTTTTAATCCTCCATTCATGTTCTTCCTGGTCAATTTTTTCACTTCTTTCTTTTTAAAATTGTAGTTGCAACAGCGAAGGCACAGGCTGCGTCAGGTAAAGGTTAGTCTCACACGGTAAAGATTTATTTGCTTGGGATAATGTAGCTCTTCTTCTTGATATCTTCCTGATTTGCACTAGAACAATTTCTCTTAAATCTTCCAATGGTGTTCCCTTCTAACCCTCACTGACTTTATGACTTGGTCTAGGTGATCCTGCTGTGGCAGGGAGATTGGACTAGATGATCTTTTGAGGTCCCTTCCAATCCCTAATGATTCCATGATTCTGTGATTCTATGAGTCTATGATTCTGTTCACACATACTTATCACAGTGCCTGTGGTTTCAGGGCAGTTACTCCCTCACACTGCCTTGTTAGCACGATATTTTTGATGTTAAGGTGCTCCACTACCCAAGCTAGGAACCTTTTTCAGGATCCACACACTTTAATTTGTGCATAGGAATCTCTGCTCTGTATTTACAGTAGCTCTATCATTTAACAGATGTTTGGACAGTTACAGTCCCCCCTGGGACCATACTGTGTGGTTTCGAACTACTCCAGAGTTGTTCTATGAATATTTTTCCTAACTCTCTGATAGTCCTGGGGGTCTGTAACAGATGCTAATTGCACTTTCGTCTTTGTTTTTCTGATAATCTAGTCTTACCCAAATTATTCCGCTGCTGCCCTCTTCATTACTGAATTGTATCTCACTGATTTTCAGGGTTTCAAGCAGTAGATAAGACCACATAAGCTATAGATTATACACACACAGCATAGCTTAGAAGTTTCAGATGTGCATATGGAGATGGTGAGAGCATTCAAGAAATAGGGGCTTTTGGCAGAGAACATCCCACACCTCCTGTCCTTTCAGAAATATGCTTTGGAATAATTAGCAGCTCCATCTCAACTTCCCAATTTGCCACAATGCTCTCAGATATTATGCTGCTGCTCCACACTTTTCAAAGGGGCTTAGCATGCTGCATGCTGATTTATTCCTCGAATCAAATGCTGAAGACATTAATAGCATGACCTTGAAGCATTTTTAAGCAGTTTGTTATTCGAAGGTTGCCGACTCATACAGGTGAAGATGCAGCATTATATAAGCGGACATGTGTTCACCATGCACTGCGTATACCCTGGGGCCATGCCAGAACCACCAGCTTCAGAGAAAATGTGGACTTTTCACAAACAACCGTCGTTAGAGACGCTCAGGTTGTGCCCCACCTCTTAGTTCTGCAGAGGCAGGAGGCAAAGGACTATTTTAATAAAGTAGCAAATATTCTGATTCCAGAACGTAGGTCTCCAGTGAAGAATGAAGAGGCAGACAATGCTATCTATTTATAGTACATTTTGCCTGAATCCCTTCTTTTGTACACAACAGCCATGGTCTTTCATGCAGAACCACTGTAGATGGACAGCTGTGTGTCTAAACATCTGTGATGAACAGAACTCAGATGGGAGCTTAAAAAAAGAGAAAACGGCATCAACATATTCATAAGTTGGTGTGGGAACAATGAAAGCACATATTGTAGGTCTGAAGGAAAAAGGCAGAATCAGCTTATAAAAAAACCCCACAAAATTCTCTAAGAAATTCTTTTTGCAGATGTCAGCATAAGCTTTCTGCCTGATTTAGCGTAGCAATAAACTCAGGAAGGGGAGAAAAGAAGCAGCTTTGACCAACCAGGAGTTTCAAGGAAGCACCTTTCAATCTGAAAATCAAAATTCAAGCATGACTCGATCTAGAAGAACTGCAACACTTCCAAAAGAAAAATAAAGTGGGGTATGGGGGGAAAGCAAATTAAACTGAATTAGTGCTGTCTTGCTTGTGTATAATATCAGATCGAGATCGGACTAAAGCCATAGACACGCAGATAATAATCTCTGAACCTTCCAAGGTTCCAGCAGGATCCTTAACTAGTTTTTGTGAATAAGGTAAATTTGATGCTTTAAAAATAACTGCATAAAATAAAAGTCCTACACTGCTGACCAGGTATTTGCCTGCTACCTGAATTTTCAAGTAGTTCTAGTGATAGCTGGCAAGAACGAGAGGATATGATTCAAAGCAGTTTACGTAGTGTGTTATCAGCATCTCTCTGCTGTAGAGAATCATAATGACGATTATAGAAAGCATCTTCATCTGCATTTGATTCTTATCACTTATAAAACAGTTTAGATGGTTTCTGGATCTAATGACATTTTATTTATGTTAAAATACATTGCCAGAGTAAGATAGAAGCTGCTCCTTTTCTTTCTTCAGAGATGATACGTAGAGCCCTAAGTAAAAAATTATTTTGCTTGTCTTCAGTCTTCCTTGTCTCTGTTCATATGAAATTTCCTGGAATATCTAGTGGCATTTCACTAGAAAGAGACTGAAACACCATTAAGATATAATTCCTCTTACAGGTATTTCCAACATATATAAAACTAATAGGATATAATGGCCTCCAGGGCAGGAGTGCTTTCCAGGAGCATGTTGCACCAAGCTACACGTGTCAGTTCATCACACAATTTCTGCTACATTAGCTGTCTGCTGCGTCTTTTTAGTGTAGTTTCTCACACGCAAGAGAAAGTCTTAGCTCCCAGAGTGGACAATTCCAAAACTTTCTTACCTCAAAGTTAGGAAATGCACGCTTCTTGTCAGTACAGACCAAAGAATACAAGCATTCTGTCTCACGAGTGCATGTTTCTCAGATCACCTTAACCTTAGAGATAACAGTCACAGAATCATTACTTCAAACTTCTAAATTCTCTGTAAATGAGAAAGGGATCCATGAGTTATCACAGATTGGAGATATTACCTGTGAACAAACTAATTCTCTCAAACACATTTATTATTCAAAACTGATGTATAAATTTCTGTGAGAAATTTCTGGTTTGATCACCCGTATGAGAGCAGTCAATTGTAGACAAAATAATGACACTCATATATTGAGCTGCTTTGACGGGATATAGAGGTCACTTACTACACGTCTAGATTCCCTAAGCAGCAATATTAGCTCCAGTGTGAGCTTCAACATTACATATTCACATCTTCCTGCCTTCTGGGATTGAGAGAGTCTTGATCAATAAGAGCTTTTAACTAAGAAATAATAGAGTAGTTCTCTATTTCTAGTCATAGAAAAGGGAAAATCTGGCAAATAATGATAAAGAAAATATGCTGAGCAATCGTTCATTTATTAGCCATTACTAGAGTCTTACATCTCCCCTTTTTCTTAATCTTCTGCCAAGTGCTGACATGATTCAAGTTTCTCTTAGATTCTTCTGTGAATCTTAAAGGATGGAGAGGATATTCTACCTCTAAAATTGCAGTATTATCACTGAAGATAATAACTCCAGGTAATAATAAGAAGGGAAAACGTTCAGAGCTCCATGTATAGGAAGCCTCTGCTATGAAAAGATTTTAAGTGAATCATCTTCCTTTCAGGCCCACCTCCAGACAAGATGTCCACTCCTTGCATTTTTGCCCCGAGATCAGCTTTCCTCTCATCTTTAGAGCAAAGCTGCACTGGCCCTTGCCAATCTGCCCATTGATATCCCTTATTTTACATCAACCACAGTCATAACTGAGCTGTAAGAAGCCCTAATGAGCTTGTACTCAGGCTGAGGCACAGGAAGGTCTTCATCATACAACACCACTGCCTACCTTGAAAGTTTCCAGAATCTGTCAAGACAAGATCCTGATGCACCTGGTTTTCCTTGCTGTAGTCAGGAGGCTACACTAGAGAGCTCCAGAAGTCCCTTCCACTTCCACTTTGCTTTGATTCTCATCCGTGCTATCCTGGATTTTTTATGTAGGTTGTAGAGCTTCAGAAGAATAAACAGAACACTTACCTTTAAGATGCCAATAGACATGGCAATTTGGTAGCTGATTAGCCACATCAAAACACGCCACGCTTAGAGCAAACACAAATGGAAAATAAAAATGGGAAACATGCATGTAGCTGCAAAACATGAACACAACACTCTTATTTACCAAACATTCATTGTGCTAGAATGGGAAGATAGTTTTCATTTATGAGAAGCACTGATTTTTTTAGAAAGGGGAATGCTGTGGATGAATAGATCTAGGCTCAAACATATTATTAGGTCACAAAATGATGACAAGCTGCCGATCTTGTGCAGCTGTCGGAAACATGTTTGTGATTTTGGAGTCTATGAAGTGAGGAGGGAGTTCAACCAGCAATCAACAAGTATTAAAACCCTTGCATAAGGCAGTTTGCAATACTGTCTACAGATATGTCCAAGAAAAGTAAATTTTAACTAGAATATCTATTGAAAAAGCTTTATTAATATGTTATGACCTTATGGAGAGTTCACGGGTTAAGAAGAAATGAGAAAACCAAGCTAAGGTATAACAACCTTTAGTGTTGATTGGATCTTCATAAATGTAACAGGGGATAAACAATAAGAAGGAGAAAACACCCCACCTGTTCAAGGCAAAGCATGAGGATAGGAATCACAGAATCACACAGAATCACATAATTATTGAAGCTGGATAAGACCTCTGAGATGGTCAAGTCCAGCCTATGACCTAACATCAGCACATCGGCTAGACCATGGTAAGTGTCACGTCCAGTCCCTTCAGGGACGAAGACTCCACCACCAACCTGGGCAGTCCATTCCAATGTCTGATCACCCTTTCTGTGAGGAAGTGCTTCCTAACATCCAGAAAACATTCTAAACCTCTCCTGGTGCAGCTTCAGGCCCTGTCCTCTTGTTCTGTCACTAGTTGCCTGGGAGAAACCAGGATTAGTAAGGTTAAACTAGAAACTACAGGCTTCCTGTCTGCTGGAGATACAGTCTTCAGCAACAGCATTAGGCAGGACATGTGGGGGTTTTAAAGAAATTTAATAGTCTCAAGACTGAGTTTGATAATCATCTCCATGAGACTGCATTATGATGTTGCTTTCTATAAGGACGTTGAAATCAACAATCCAAGATGCCACTGCTGTTCCTATACTTCTCTTGATAAACTGTAGTCATCAGGGCCAGTCTCAGCTGATTCTGAAAGCAGAGACTCTCAACATTAAATTTCATTTCAGGATTTGTGTGCAGCTGTATACTTCTACTCCATCTTGCAATGTTCTAGGCATTAAAGTAGGCAAAGAAAGTTCATGAGTAAGAAATTCCACACAAGATACCAAAGAGCAAAGGTGCCAGAACAGGAGACTTTCAAGGATCATTAGTAGTCACTTTGTCCCTGAAGCACAAATGAACAAATAATTTAATTATGATTTCTACACAGAGCAGGTCCTATAATAGCAAATGCTTATTCCTCTTGTAAAAGACTGCTCAGTAAACCCTTTGCATCCTCTGCTCTCTCTTGCTGTTATCCCTGTTTTACTGAGGTGAATGCAAGTGGATGTAGAACTAAAAATACAAATGACTTCTTTAAAAGACTGACAGCATTCACTCAACAGTTTTTCCAGGACAAAGTTCTTTAATAGCTTTTTCATTCGTAATATCAGAGGTTATGGAAGAGTGTTCTCTCCAAGAACAAAGCACATGTTATTTTGTGCAATCCTGCACAGATGAAAATGAAATGCTAGGAGAGATGAAGAGAAATGCATTTGGACTTTCAGAAAGGAAAACATGAAGAACCAACCACTGCAGGGTATTAATTTATGTGGAGATTCATTAGTCCATCTACGTGAAATTGAGTCAGAAGAGAAAACAATCTGGGTGTTTGTTTTGGTATTCCAAACTTCTCTGTTGTACTGAGGGAAGAGTAATCCAGACAGTCAAGTGCAGATTCACCTTCACTGGAGAGGTTTAAAGCCCTTCTGGATGTGTTCCTGTGCGACTTGTTCTAGGTGATCCTGCTGTGGCAGGGGGATTGAACTAGAGGATCTTTCGAGGTCCCTTCCAATCTCTAATGATTCTATGTTTCTATGATCTATGGATCTTTCAAAGCTTAATCTGTTCATGAATGACAAAGGAAGTTAAGTTTGTTCTGCTCTGGAGTAATGGGGGAAAAATAAAGGACCCTCGTGCAGCACCTTTTAGCACAGTAAAGATCCACAGCATGTTGCAGAAAACAAACTGTGCATTCAGAGCACAAATAGGTAATCCATTTAAGTGTTTATAGGGTGATTAAGTGAAATATTGCATTAGACTATGAACTACTCTCCAATGGCTATAGACTCCAGAGAGCTAGCTTAAGCAGAGATGAGGAGATTTGGTTAAGTGAATCCCTCCTCGATGTCCTAGGTTTCTAATGAAAATTAATCAATATTACTATCCTAAAGAATCACTTAGAAGCCTAAAGTCTTTCATCCAATATTTTCATTTACACACTGCTCTGCACCCTAGATGCTCAGTGTGCTCATTTGTTCCTGGTAAACCCAGGGCACAATTGCAGTTGCTACTGCCACACATTTTAAATGTGACTTTGCAGTTAAATGAGGTAGATGTCGCCTAGCAGCCAAGACCAAGGCATGACAGGTGTCCACTGTCTGTGAGAACTTCAGCATGCAAAAAGTCCTCAGCAGTGATGACTACAGCTCAAGCGGGGGATTGGACTGGATGAGCTTTTGAGGTCCCTTCCAATCCCTAAAGATTCCATGAAATAGACTTCTAATAAATAAAAACTAAAATGCCTGCTAAAGAGGCTGTAGCTTTGATATACAATAAGCAAGTCTGAATCATAACGAATCAGAAGTCTATCCCTCTTGATCTGAAGTACAACTACAAATATGAAATTGTTGGCTTGTAGAGGTTATGTATAAACTGGTTTAGAAGGGTCTTCAATTCAACTACCCACTTCCATTTTTGAGTGACCCTCAATAATTACTAATTGTCAGACTTCTATTGAGTAAAGACTATTTTACAACTATATAAGTCCAAAACAGCAAAATAAGTACTCAGAGAGCTTTAAATATTGAATAATACATAATAATACTTCTGATTAAATAAGAAGTTTGTTCTCTGATTACATTCAGTTCTCCCTGTTGGTAATTATTGATTACAGGGTATAGCCAATTGTTTCTGCTAACCGCTCTGCCCTTGCACACCTAAACATCAAGGGCAGGGCTGACACGGTGTTGCTGCGCCTGTTGTACAAAGATCCACCACCCAGCAGTGATGTAACTCCGAAGCAAACTGTGCTCATAAGTCTTTTTGATACTTGGAATCTTTTCTTTTTCTTTCCTGCAGGCTAAGTTTTCACATGGCTGCTGGAGGTGTCATGAATAGAATCAATCTTAATAACTGGGGAAGGATTTTGCAGCACTGACCGTGCTTTGTGGCACTCTTGTTTTCGTCATTTCGTCACTTTAAGCAATAACTGGTAATTGCTCTTTCAAATTTCATGGAGTCATGAAGGCATCCCCTGTTATAAAATAAGGAGAAACAACAAGAAAAAGTCTGCAGCTCTCTCCTGGACATATTACATAATTTCCCTGCACGTCTTTAATGTTTTTCTATAAAGAGTTCCTCAGTTGTTTACTGTGGGTAACTAATTCAGTCCCACATGTCTGGTCATATGTTCAGACAAACTTTATCCTGAAGCAACAGCAGATCTCTATCAGAGGCTCAAAAACATGCTCTTTATTTCAGTCACTCTTTTTTTCCCCTGTGTATTTTAAAATACAATTGCACAGGCATTTAGTCTCCACTGGGGTTTTTCTGATAAGGGTTGTGTTGGTGTAGGAGCAGACCAGTTTTGGGAACAGAGAGGTTCTATGGGCTACTCACAGTCTTGGAGTGGCGACATCAGGCTTGCTGAAAGTTGAAAGCAACCAATGAAAGATGTATGAAAAAATATATGCTTTCCTTCAGATATAATTTAAGCTGAAAAGTGATCTTGCAAATCTCTTATTTTCTTTCATGCTCCTGGTTTTGTCCAGAAAGTGTCACTATCTGTCAGTTAAAAATATTCTCTGGCTAAGATCAGATGAGATGTTTGGATTCTTTCCATATCCTATTTATTCTTCATATAATTTTGCCCCTTTTTGCACTGCTGTCGCACATCTTTAAGGTATCTGAATTGCTCTGAGTTCCTGGCATGAAAACTATCACATTTAACTTCAAATTATTTTCTCTATATGATTTGTATTATGAAGCACAGTGTTGCCAGTGGAGAACAAAGTGAAAATAGTATGTCTGCTTGCTCATCCCGGGCAGGCTAAACTATTCCTCAAGCACAGCAGCAACATGCTTTTGATTTTATTTGTTTATTTTCAGTGGTGGATAACATAGTAAAGGTTTTCCATACATAAGGCATTAAAAAATCATAACACACACTCATCTGATGACATTTCTGATTTTATGCCTATCTAAAATAGCATGATCTCATTTTAAATCTCTAAATGATAGACTCATAGAAAGATAGGGGTTGGAAGGGACCTCTGGAGATCATGTAGTGCATCCCTCTGCAAAAAGCAGGATCAGCTAGGGCAGGTCACACAGGAATGTGTCACACAGTACCACAGAAACATTAGTGCTGGAAGGGACCTTGAAAGATCATTCAGTCCAATTCCTCTGCCAGAGCAGGACCACCTAGATCAAATCACATAGGAACATGTCCAGGTGGGTTTTAAATGTCTGCAGAGAAGGAGACTTCACAATCCCCCTGGGCAGCCTGTTCCAGTGCTCTGTCACCCTCACAGTTAACAACTTTTTATTGATGAGATGCAATGTCCTGTTGTCCAGCTTGTACCCACTGCCCCTCGTGTGGCACAAGTGAAAAGAGACAGAATCCTTCAGATTCAGATCTTCAGATATTTGTAGACTCCAATAAGATCCCCTCTCAGCCTTCTCTTCTGCAGACTGAACAGCCCCAGTTCTTTCAGCCTTTCATCATAGGAGAGGTGTTTGAATCCCTTAATCATCCTTCTAGACTCTACACTTGTTCAACGTCATTAGGTTTCACTTTGCCCCGCTCTTCAGATCTCAATGAATGGCAGCAGAGCTTTCTGGCTGTTCAGCCAATCCTCCCAGTTTTGTATCATCAGCAAACTTGCTGAGGCTATGCTCTATCTCCTTATCCAGGTTGTTGATGAAGACACTGAACCAGACTGGCCCTACTACAGACCTCTGGGGAACTAGCTACAGGCCTCCAACTGGCTGATCACAACACTGAGCTCTTTTGTTTAGCCAGTTCTCAGTCCACCTCATAGTCCAATCATCTGAGCTTACCTATGAGGATGTTAATGGAGACAGTGTTAAAATCTTTGCTGAAGTCAAGGTAGACAACATCCCTGCTCTCCCTTCACCTGCCCATTTAGTGACCGTGGTAGAGGGCAATAAGATTAGTCAAAAATGATTTTCCCTTAGAAAATCCATGGCTACTCCTCATAACCTTATTTTCTTTCGTGTGCATAAAGCTGGCCTCCAGAATGAGATGCAGCAGTACATCTCCACACTTTCCAGTGTGCATACTCTATACATACAAAGTGAATAGCTTCCTGAAGGTTGTATTTTTAAACTACCTTCTAAACTTGTTTTAGACTTTTACAATGGCAGAAAAATATCGGTCACATTTTAATTAGCAACAAATGGTGGCTGAAGTTAATTTATAATCTTTAACAAATGCAGCCATTTAAAAACCATTATAATTTTTTCTATGAAGCTCCTAACATTTTTCCTAATATAAAATTATCCTTTACTTGTGTTGGTTAGTTCTCGTTATTCATATCTATTTGGGTGATGTCTGCAGCATGTTTGTGCCTACATCATTCCCCAGAATGTGGAAAACGAAACCTCACTCTGAAGAGTCACAGTGTCATGACTGACCACAATCATTGAAACAAGTGAAGTGGTGATGATTTATATCCCACAAATTTCTCTCATTTTTTGAACCAAGCTGGAATTTAGCTGATTTAGAACCACATATAATACAGACACAGGTTTTTTTTTCTTTACTATCAACAGAAACAACTCTTGTAGCCTTTCCTTCAGAAAAGAGTGAACTGATTTTCTGTCTGCTGGGATCTCAGAGCCACTGTAGATGCAGGTGCCTCTCTCACCTCGCGTGTGCCTACCAGTGCTCTTGATCTTTGTGTCTGACTGTTTGCTACAGATTGCCACCACATCCATCTTGTGTATGACATGTCCAGGAAATCATCCCTTTTGACCAGGTTCTCATTAGCACTAATATTAATGACAGTCACACTATGCTCTCTAGCCTTGAAAGATGCCCTGCTCCTATCAATTCAGAACACTGCTGTAAGAAGCTCTCGACCAGATTCATCAGTGACAGCCCTCCCTCCTCTGGCACCCTTCCTTGGGATCTGTCTATTGCATTAAATGTGAACCTATGGTCTCGGAACCGCTCACTGGTCGTCTTGAGGTACTCAAGCACCAGTGTGCTTTTGTCTAAATCTCTCACTTAAACTAAAGAAGACTTTTCTGATAAAAATATTAGAGCTGACTCACTCTTCAGCTTCCAGTTTCTCCAATGTCATCATCGGCTGTGCAGCTTTGAACTTTGATTTTTACTCTGGGTCTACAATGCAATAACGTTGTCTGGCTGCTGGCTTGCACCTGGTTATTTATTTGAATCTCTCTCTCTTTTCCCCCCGGGTGGGGATGGTCTTTATGATCCATGTGTGCTTGACATTGCAGAGTTCTTCCTCCTTTGGCAGTGTGTGAATGCAAGCAACACGCAACAACAGCCATGCACCTTTTACAGACACCGGGTGTAAACCTGATACAAACCAACAGCTCCATCACACAGAGCACACGTCGGGGTTACAGACCCTGGAAGTGTTTTAGCAGTCATGAATCCCACAGTTTGGGTCCAGTCTGTAGAACACAGCCATGTCACAGCTACTGAAGATTAGCTCTTGCTATAATACACATGAAGAATGTAACCCCCTCCAAAAAAGCCCTTGAGAAAACATCACCCTGAACTCTGTTCCTTGTATCTCTTAGACAGTTCCTGGTGGGTACAGAGTGAGCTGAATGTTCCCAGTTACCTGCTTCTTTAAAGAAAAACCTATTTCCCTTGAAAAACACTTGACTCATAAGTTTGTGATCACAGTTTTGAACTACTTAACATAGAGTTTTAATAAAAACCATAGCATGTGTAAAGTGTGCCAGCTGGAAAATAAAGCTGGGTATTTCAACAGCACCCAAGTGTCCTATTTAGTGTTCTTCGAACGCTTCTTTCCACATCTCTTTCCACAGTGAGATTTGTTTTAGAGAAAACCATTAATAAGAAAATCAAAGTGAGATATTTAAGTTACAAATGGAACAAAGAATTATGGGCAAAATGTAATCATTTTCTGAGGAAAAAAAAATCTTAGTTTTGTGAGTTATTTCTCCTCTTCAGGACAGAACGGATGTTTTTTTCTTATTTTTCATAATGGAATCTCAAAAACTTGTTTCCAGTATCTAATATTAAATTTCCTTTATTTCCTCTTTTACTCTACTGTCATATTGTAAGTAAAACACAGTTAGCTGCTTGGATTTCCCTCAGAGTGGATGCAAGCCTCAACCAACAATCACAAACCCCTCCTTCTTTATTAAGGTCGATGTAGATGTGTTGGGAGTCTTGGTTACTTTGGGAGAAGAAACTAGGGGAAGCAAGAAGTCTATCAACAAAAACAGAAAAAAATAAAGTGTGTTCCATCAAAATCAAGCCCAGAATTTTTATCTTTCTTTGAACCAAAAGCAGAGCAGACAGCTCAGAAATATTTTGTTAATATGTCTTCCTATCCAAACTCTGCTGTTCTCATTTGGACACTAGTGCATAAAAACTTAAGGAGAGAAGCACTAGACTTTTTGAGAATAAAATGCTGATAACATTAGTTAACCAACTGTTCAGGAATTCCCTCTGTTTCAAATCATTGTCTCAACAAAGAGATCTGGGTAAAAAAAGCTGCCTCTTCTTGTTGGCTTGTGAAAAAATAACCTTTCATTCTCCACGTACAGTGGCCAAGGCTAGTCACATATGAAACTTGTTCATGATTTTTCCTCTTTCCAGAGAATTTACTAAGCTAAAAAAGATAAAGGAAAGCAGTCCTGTGCCTAGAAAGTTGCCAGCTGAACTTTCTACGTTGCAGATTATTTTGGGCATAGACAGCCTCAGTCTGGCAATTAACAGCTCCATCTCTTCAACCTAATGTCTTCAATATTCAGCATTAAAACTCGAGTCTCAATATCCTCTCTGGTAGCATGATATATTATTACAGAACTGCCACAATGTCTATGAACTGTACTGGATTTGAGGCTTCTAGAAAGTGCTTCCTGATTGAACTATAAATGGAGAGCAGCTAAGGAAAGATTAATTAACTCTTCATTTCCTAAAAGGTAAGATGTGTGATGTGAAGATAAACACATCCTTTCTGTAGAGGGATACATGCCAGGTGTTATTCTTCATGTTCCAAAAGGCAGATATAAATATAGATCTGTCTATCTATGGAGAGGTTTTCAAATTTAAAAAAAGTATAAAAAATATATATTTAATTAATGGACCAGTTCTGATAATTCATTTCAAATTGCTTGATGCAAGGGCATCATTATATTTGTCGAAGCTACAATTAAAAATATTATAGGAAATGTGGAGACTATAACTGACAGGCAAGAATGAATTCATATTACAAGTCAATGAACACTCTGCTTCAATATGATTTATTATATATGATATGATATATTATATATATGATATATATTAATTATGATCATAGAATCATTAGGGATTGGAAGGGACCTCAAAAGATCATCTAGTCCAATCCCCCCACCACAGCAGGATCACCTAGACCAAGTCATAGAGTCAGTCAGGGTTAGAAGGGACCACAGGATCATCCAGTTAAATACATATTCATGGATAAAAGCATGTGTGCACAAAACCTCAACGTCTTAGAAAAGCTTAAAGTGACTTTATTCTACTTGAGACCAAAAGTTTTCTTATACTCACAAGTAAAGTAGAATCTAGGAGAATTTTCACTCCATTCCTAAGGAGAACATGTGAGTAGTGAAGACCTTTCTACTGTCCTTCCACAGAGTAAGGAAGCTCAGAGGGACAGATGTCAAAGCAGAAAACACAAAACTAATTGGGGAGTCTGGTTGCCCTGAAAATAAATTAAAACACAAATAACAACAACTCTGTAAATAAATTTACAACACAATATAAACAACAGACTTGGAATAGCTAGACAGAGAATCCACTGCAGAAGGCATATATTTTATTGAGTCCCGAAACAAGCCCTGACTCAAATGTTTAATGTCAACTAATGATGGTAAATGAGTGAGTACAACATCCTCAAAGACAAATTTAAATTCAGAAAAGACAGTGAAATTTAATGAAAAAGATATTTCTTATAAAACAGGAGGACAACATAAAACAGCAGAATGCAGACAGCGGATGGTTTGAAGACAGGGTTGCAGTAAGTACAAAAAAAGTCACAGATACGATCTACCAGACTGTATGAAAAGATCTTTAGATGATTGCACACTCAGGCATAGAGGAACAAACCCCTAAAATATATCATGAGCAAATAATAACTGTTTTTAGACAAGCCAAATGATATCATTATCAGAGGGTAAGGAGAAAACTTCTTAGAATCATTTATTCAATTATTTAAAAATATATTCAATATTT
>VXBP01008680.1:859292-1046879 GCA_013400115.1 Rhinopomastus cyanomelas
AAGGGAAGGGAAGGGAAGGGAAGGGAAGGGAAGGGAAGGGAAGGGGAGGGGGAAAAGACATGAGAAAAGACATAAGAAGATAAAAGAAATGGGAAAAGAAAAATATGTGAAAAGATAAAAGACATTTTTAGAGGGAGAATGCCTTTCAGTAGCTCGGTCCTGAGGGTGCAAGTGAGAATGTGTGTGAGGAAGGAAACTCTTGATACCATCACTGGGTACTTGACAGGCTTTTGTACTTCTTGACTTCCTCCACCAGTCACCAGCAGAAACAGGACATGAGGCTGGAGAGCTTTGTTATGAGGCAGTACAGCTATTACTGTGTTTGCTTCTGAGTGATCTTCGTTGCTGTCTCTACCAGAGCAAATTTGTGATCATGGTTGGCCATAGCTCAATCCTTGCCCTCCCACATGAGTATAAACAATGTCATCTGCACTGATATCTGCAGCAGACAACCCTCAGGGGATGTGTGCAATCTCTGCTGGTACCCCCTGAAGCAATTCCCGTTCTGCACAGCATTGTCAGGCACTGATAGCACCCAAACAGGGTCCAGAAAGTTGTCAAGTAACTGTTTGCTGCATCCAGCTTCTCTTGCCAGAAACCATCTCTGGCATCCACGACTGAAAAGACTATTGTGTTCGCTTGATTTGGCAATATTTCAGTGACTGTTGGCAGGGAACAGTCTAAGCACTTTAGTATGCTATTGAGGTCTTTTGGATTGATGCAGATCATCAGTTTGCCTGTCTTTCTAACTGCCACCATACTGCTGATCGAGTCAATTGGCCTTGCAACTTTTTTCAGCCACCTTGTTCCACGACAGTTTTCACTTTCACCTTGAGCTCTGCTTCGAGGGTGTCACTACTAGCATTTTACGTACAGCTGATAGCACATCACCTTCAACCTGCAAACCTTAGAAGCACTCTTTATCCGCAGACCTGATCCCTTGACCAGAGACTATCTTTCAATAGTCAGAAAAGTGATATCTGAGATATGTTTCCTCCACCCTTATTTTGTTCTGTGATGGTTTGACTTTGCAACAAGCCCTCCCATGTCCTGGTGAATGAGTTCTGCATCAGACAATGGATTTCTGCGTCCATTCTACCGTGGGAAAGATCACAACCTAATCCCTATTTACATGTGAGCACTTCAGCCTGGGCGCTTCTTGAAAGAACACATTTGATTTGATCCCACTGTAAGGAAAATTTCCATATTGTCTTATCTTTGACAAAATCTGCATAGTTTACCCAGTTTCACCATGGAATCACATTCCATTTAGTGAAGATTTTCCTTTGCCAGTTGCTTGTCATTTCTCATACTCAGTTTCTGAACCACATTATTTTCTTGTTACTGCCATTCCACTTACATGCTATATATTATTCAGACCAGCTTCATCACAGGTGCTCACTTTTCTCTTTTCAAACACTTATGCAAATTAAATCACCAGCGTAATTTTGAATCTCTTCACTTGCATGTATGTGGTCCAAAAATTGTCACTTCCAAGTTCCAACTATGCACAGAGTGACACCACCACAACACTCCTAAGCAAGACTTTTAACCGCTAGACCCCGCAGCTCCGTAACAAAAGGGGTCAATATCATTATCACAATTTTATAAGGGTGCTGTGTCGGGGTGAAGTCACTTGCTCAAGGTCATCTAACAGCTTGGCGAGAGCAGAAGTTAGGTCTTGCAAGTTCCAGTCTAGTGCTTTACCCAGCAAGAATCCCTGACTGTGCTGAAGTCTGAGGTCTCCCTGTCCTTGGCCTGTTCTATTAAAACGCTGCACTGGCATTCATATAAACCATTTACCAAGGGTAACATCCATTTGTTCTGCATCAAAAAGCAAGAGAGATTGACACATACATAATCTTTTCCTATATGTGATGGATTGATCCTTGACTTAGGATCATTTCAGTTGCCTCTTTGTAGTCTCTCCATTACAACAAGAATTTCCCAGGCTTTCTATGCATGATGAGAATGGAAAGTTGTTAAACAACTACTTCTCCCATTCTTCCTGGGGAAAATTTTGCTGCCAATCCAAATTTGCAGCCCTCGTGGTGTCGGAAAGGAAGGCTACAAAGGCGACCGTTGTGCAGTTCTGTTTGGCACTTGGCAATTTAAAAACACACGAATCCGCTCAGCATTTCTTGAAGTATTTTCCTGAGAAAATGTTTATTCAGAATATCAGCGTGGCTGAGCACAGTGCACAATCCTTATGCACAGGTTTGCCTAGAGTACTTCGGGCATATCTGGATAACAGCATCTGAAGTAATGTTTTTCACTTTCCGCAGAGGGAAGCGTATTTGTGCCCACTGACGGCTTCTTGGAAGCATTTCAGGAGCATGAAACAGGCCTTTTTAGTACAACAAACCCTAATAATACTTTGCAGCTGGAATATGGGGTGTTCTAGCCACAACTTTTCATTAACACAGTCTGCTCGCACGTTTTTGATTGGATGAAAACCAGGAAGGGATGGTTCCTGGACTTAAGGGCTGCCTACAAGAACCTCAGCCTGAGTCACACAGCGCTTTTCTTATTCAGGTGGTGCCTGAAACAGCAAAGAGGCCATCCTGCTGTCAGCAGGATGGTGTCAGTTTGCAGTATGCCCACCTCCAGGAACACTGCCAAGCCGGGCTGGCCTTTGGGGCATTTAAACCCAGGCTGGAAGGACAGAGCCCATGTCGGTGTCGTCCTGCACAACAGAGTCCTCAAAGTTTGCCACAGACCCTGCCACAGAGTGATCTTGCAGAAAGGACAGACTTACAAGATGCACACAAACCTTTTCCTGAAGTGGGAAGGAACAGCCCTGCTGCAAAGCGCACGGACCTCAGCAGAGCACACAGCCCTGCGCAGACCACATAGCCCGGCACAGACCACAGCGTGCCACCTATGTACATGCACAGAAGCTGATTAATGGGCTGTCACTTGATTTGTTGACTGCTGAATTATTTATACTTATAAAGTGTTTAATAATTTAGAGCTGATATCTTAACAAATTACAGCTGAAAATGACAAGGGGAAGGTGGCATAAGAGTCTCACTTGAGATCAATGCCCTTGTTCTCAGGGCACTTTGGAACACGATTTCTGCTGACTGTCATCAGCAAAAAAAAGGAAGGGGGAAGTATGTTGATTTGGTATTACGTGTTAAATAGAGAGAACTGCATATTTCAGTAATCAAAGGAAAAAAGTTGCTTTAAACCAAAAAGAACATGAAATTACTCTGAAGAAATCTACATTTCCATATGAAATGAAAATCATTGTCTTAAAAAAAAGACTAAATAAAAGCTAATTACAGTGTTTGTTTTTAAAATTTTGTCTCAAAGCATTTTATCCATCTTTTCTTGCCACAAAGGATTCGGATACATATTGATTTTGACCTGCACACCACATCTTTACAAAAAAGCAAAGTCATCTTAATACAAAGAGGTTATTTTTTACCGTGTCAGGATGGAGACAAAATGACAATCTGCTGGCTCTGTGTGAGTTAAACTTAGAGAAACATGAATTCTGATGTCTAACCAAGTACAAATGCTGACCCGCAGGAAGACTGACTGAGTCAAACCAGTTGAAAACAAAATTCCAGTAAAAATCCCCTGTATAGGTGAAGAGCACTTCACTCCAGGATGGTTTTTCTTAACAGACATTTTTATAGAAGAAAAAACACTTCAATGTAAACATCCTAAATAGTAAATTTCATTCTCTAAGCAGGAATTTCCTGGGTATTAGCCCACTCTATTTCCTTTAAATACCACAAGAATGTAGTGTCTGGTAGAATCATATTTTGGTTGCACACAAATTCTTAACAAAGGCACGAGGCTCCTGTGACAGAAGTGGTGCTGTCTCTGCTGCAGGGTAACCTCCCCAGTGATAAGCAGTTTCATCCTGTAACCCCAATTTTACATTGCCTGCAATAGATAAACAGTCTGTGGTAGCCCCTGCTGAATTCCAGTAGCGCTGCACATCCATATGCAAGATACTTTTCACCAGTGCAAGACTGACCTCTGCTTGTATTCAGCTTGCTTCAAGCAAGCACCATATGTCTTTCCATCACAGTAGCACAGGCACTCTGGCCTTGAACAGCGTAAATCATATCCAGCCCTAGCCCCTTCCAATACTCTTCAGCAACCAGTGTTTTCCACTTTGCTGCAGGCAGCTTGAATCCTATAAGAAGCAATGTTCTACACATACAGTGGAAATGCTTTCATGGTATTTCCCAGTGTTGTCTCCTTCAAGAGCAAATGATTTCTCTCTGATTTAGCTGCTGTTTATCTCCATGGAGACTTTTATATGTGTGTGCTGCCAGCTGGACTAGGATCAGTAGCTGGCCATTACTGGACATTTGGGAGCAATGACATGAATTAAGGCCAGCTGAATCTTACCAGCGGTATTTTCCTTCTGCCCTCAGACACAGGTTCAACCATAACATTTCTTCTGCAGAACAGACATTTACAAGCTCTGGCAACAGACTTCAGTTGAGAAGATCTAGTCAGATCTTATTCCTTCCATAATTCTACCAAGACTTCAGGTAGAGGTCTGATGATCTGTATCAGGGACTATTTTGTATTGAAACTATAAACTGCCTTTAAGGAAGCCCCTCTAAATTCTCAGTGGAGAGCATAAAAAATTTTGGACTAGATGATCCTTTGAGGTTCCTTCCAATCTCTAATGATTCAATTCTATGATGATTCTATGTGGTGAGTAATATTAGAGGGTCATCTTATTCCTTGGTGTCCAGCCCACAGGACTAGCAGGTGTTTTACCTTGAGCTGGACAAGTGACAAACTTGCTTTCTCTTTCTTCATATAATTGAGCAATTTATTAAGAAAGAAAGCTATATAAAAAATTGTGCTTTTATGAGCAGGTTTCATAGAATCATAGAATCATTAGGGATTGGAAGGGACCTTGAAAGATCATCTAGTCCACAGCAAGATCATCTAGATCCAGTCACACAGGAACACATACAGGTGGGTTTTAAATGTCTCCAGTGAAGGAGACTCCACAACCTCCCTGGGCAGCCTGTTCCAGTGCTCTGTCACCCTCACTGTGAAGAAGTTCCTTCTCATATTGATGTGGAACCTCCTATGTTCCAGCTCACACCCATTGCCCCTCATCCTATCACTAGATGACACTGAGAAGAGTCTGGCTCCATCCTCCTGACACCCACCCCTCACATATTTATAGACATTAATGAGGTCAACCCTCAGTCTCCTCTTCTCTACAATCGTGCTATGATCACAAAAACAACAGTGTGGGGAATGTTAATGGGTGACTAAAACTGCTAAAAAGTTCAGGAGGCAGAAAGTTAGCATGAGTGGCAAATCTTGCCTGCAAATATCTGGGTTTTTAAATTCATTGTCCTCGACTGCTAAAGAATACCATCCCTTTTGACAGACATGTTCCACTTCTGGATTTTCTGATATGAAACTGCGCTATTTAATGGCTCCCAGGGTATCAGAAACATATAAAAATGGACAATAACTTTTTATCTTTCATGAGGCAAATATAATAAGTGGAAAATAAAGAGCTGCACATTTTTGAAAAGCATGAAACAAAATGATGTTGAGCTGTTGCCCTCCCAAGCACTTTACACTCAGAATATACTATATTCCACAGTTTCTGGGACTATTCTTCTCTTTAAGCTAGACTTTCTAGTATTGGATGGTGGACAACCTCTGGAAAATGTGAGTGAGTTTTTGAAAAATACGTACACTGGACCAATTTCACAATTTTACCAGGAGGCCATGTTTGTAATTCCTTCTGTATTAAATCTGAATTATTAAAACCTGGGTTGAGAGTGATCTTGATGGAAATTATTGAAGTGTTACAGAAGTACTGAGGGCACATACACATCCTCCAAATAGTACAAGTTGCAACATCACATCTGCTGAGCTGTAGACAACTAATCCACCCCAAGTCTTCAGTCTGATCTTCAGGATTTCCACAGAGTAAGACCTCTGCTAATTGGAGGGCAGTTTCACCTCCTCCTCAGGCTAATATAGTAAATATGTCCAGCAGGAAGCCTGGAACTGATCGTATCAATGATGGAGTGAAGTCTGAAAGAGCATGGTATGGTGTTTTATTGGTCACAGGAATCAGTCAGCTATGGCATTCCTTTCCTTCACAACTCACGTGATGTCCTGACACAACTTCCTTGAAGATAGCATTCAAAAATACCCCTGAAGTCGTAGCACAGCAATAACATATCCATTACTTACCTACACACTCGGGAACATGAACAGGATATTAAAAGGGTATTAGAGAAAACACAGTCTTTCAGGTAGGTTATTGTTCTCTGGAATGTAAACTCATAAGAAATGTCTGGGATTAGTATCGTCCTAGCAGAAAAGAGACCCAGTCAGATGGTACAAAAGCATTGCAGACTTTGACTTCTCCCTATTTCCTTGAACCCTGCATTACACTTCTCCTACAGCACCTCCCATGCATATTCATGAGCTGAAGTCCCAGCTACCCCTCCGCTGTGCGCCGCACAACAGAAATTTCAACTATTGTGTGAAATTCTAAACCCAAGGAAGTCAATGGCAAGATCCTCGCTTACTTCCTTGGGAGCAGGAGTTCACCCATGATGTCTTGTTAGTTCTGGCAGGTTTTCAGGATGCAGTACGCCTTTTAAGATGAATCAGTAAGCAGCATGTTGCTTTCCTACACCCTCCTGTACTCGAAACAGAAATAGCATTGCACTGCACTTCTATTACCCTTGGCAGCCAATTTTCTCCTTTGTCCACTCAAATGCAAGCCTCCATCCTTTACTTTTTTTTCACCAATACATTTTTAGAGAACAACATAAAAATTGTTATTAAAAAATCAATGCTCTGCTATCATTTATGCTGCATGTTCCAGAGCTGTGGGCATCTTCCCTTATCTGGCCCGGACTTTCTTTACGGGCTCTACAAATGCTTTCTGAGGCTGCAGCAAACTCACATAAAGCCTCTAACACACATATAATTTCCTATGTTAGTAGCCTTTGTTCATCGATTATTTTTTTTTCTGTAATTTTTTTTTCTCCTGCCAGAACTTCTAGACAACAGGAAATGTCATTAAAATTGGACTGGACAAAGCACTTCAGACTATTCTTCCAGTAACAAATGTCTCCTAGTAGGAGGGAGGAGTTGATGACCTAATAGGTTTTTCCCTATTTAAAACCTTTCATGCTTGTGATGCCACAGTTCCCTTAGTGGTCCTTGACAAATCTGTGTCAGATAGAAAAATAAAATAAATCTCATAACACCGACCTGCTTGTTAGGTGGGAACAATTCCTTTCAAATTATGCTTGATTTAACCTGGTGTGATAGGTGATATGGCAAAGCGCCGGGACTGAAAACCCCATCTGCAGTGTTGCTTATTGTAGTAAATACTAACATCTCCTCTGTGCCTTAAACATTCATATGGACTGAACAGGCATGTTCTTGCTTTTTGAGGATGGTTGGGCTGTAGCAATCCAATGGGAGCATCTGGCTCCTTCCTACAGCTGGACCAAACTGGGCTGGCCACTAGTGAGGCAATGAAAATGAAAGGCATTTGAGGAAAAATAAGTCTGAGAAATTATTCATGTGAACAGTAAGAAGTGACTGCTCTTCAGCGTTCAGATGGTCAGGTATGGATTTCTCATGGAAGAGATCAGTACTCCTTCAAGTTCACTGAGGCTTGGCATGAATAATCCCAGCTATCGCATCTCCAAAGTCCAGCAGCACAAACATAGTCACTCGCATTTGCTGGTGTGTATTTTCATTTGGGGTCAGAAATTAAAAGCACCACAAAAGAAGCAACCAGTGATGTCCGTGCTGCCTGTAGGTCTGGAGCAGAGGATGGAAGAATTGGATCGCACAAATTCAGACGACACAGTGTGTCCCTGCTGCCCTCTCCTGCCCTGTGGCACTAACGAGTCACGCCACTTAGGCACCAAGCTCTCCTGTAGCTGTTGCACTCTCCATCACTTCTAAAGTGACTTTCTCTCAGCACAGGGGAATCGTTACCAGACTATTCCAGTTAAGGGAATTACAGCATCTAGATCTCATTCAATGAGAGTGGACATATCCGGTGGTCATATGCAGACACATAATTAGTATCTGAGCACACATTAGGATTTGGCCTGAGGTTTCAGCTACAGAACCGAGAAGTAAGAGCTCACTGATGCAGGGATTTGAGATCCTGCACTACTCTACTAAAACTGGAGCACAGAAATCCAGCTAGAATTATGTAATATCTATGGTAAGGGATTTCTTTTCTCTCTTCTTTGAACATAAAGATAGAGACCATGGTGTAGAGGGAGTTACTACAGGAACTAGCTGGTTTTTTGAATGCCACAGTAAACACTTTCAGAGTAAAATTCAATGCAGAATCACTACTGGACTGAAAAGGTTATTGCCAAAATGTTTTTCAGGGATTAAAAAAGTCCTTTCAATATTAAACTAAACGGTGACTACCTCACATGGCTCTAATTTGGAACAGACTGAAAATGGTCTGTGATAACACTTTCAGAAGTCAGAAGGTTTCACCATGATTGCATCTAACAAAGATATATGAGAGGAGGGGGTTAGGAAGGCTTTACTGCTCATCAGAAAGCTAAGTTCTAATTTTAATCGTGAAAACGTTTTCCGATTAATAATAACAGACAGAGCAAGAAAATGATAAAGGAAAAAAGAAGTGACCAAAGCTGTAAGCACGTCAGAACAGACACCAGTGTGAAGAGGCCATGGAATCTGAAGAAGCAGTGCATTATCTCATCAGTCCATTTCCATTGCTGGGCAACAGGAGTGAAGCGACAAAAGTACCACATTTTAATTGAAATCTCCTCCCCAGAACGCCAGAAATTGCCAACACCAGTGCAAAAAGAAACAATGGCTGATCTCATGGTTCTGCAGTCATCCTCTTGCTGGTTTCATTCACAAAAAGAGTCCTTCAGGTTGCACAGTCCTTGGGGGCCTTGCATTAAAATAACTCAGTTATATTCACAATCTGTCTGCCCCTCCCAGACACCTTTATAGTGGCATTAGCATCCTCTTCTGAGGAGCCCAGTCTCTCATTCTCATCCCAGCTGGAGAATAAGCACTGCATTCAAGAACATTGAGGGGACATGCAGCTAAAGGACAGAAAACAACAATGAAGCAATGCTGCCATGAAGGCATGGGGTATGCCCAGGAAAACATGTCTGACTTTTCTTTGGTACACTTCGTTTGTCTACGGGCAGATTGCCACAAAGGGGGAAAAAAAAGAAGGAGGAGGGAAGAGAAAACCTATACTTTATTTATTATTTAAATAAACAGTTTTATGTTGTTTCCATTTTGTGCTCAGTGCTATAACAATGTGAATCCACTTCCCCATCATTCCTTAATATCTATATTGTTTAGGACTTTATATACTGTATGATTAGTTGGCAATGGTACTGTTCAATCTGTACTAATCTGTATGCATTTATATTGTGTGAGCAGTTCTCTAATTGGTTTTCATCCAAGTAATCCCACAGAGAATAAGGTTACATGCTGAAAAGGGCTGAGGTGAGAGAGTGGTTAAAAGGAGAGTGCAAACTCTTTTCCCATCCTTATTAAGAATGCTTTGCACATCTGCATTTTCTAAAAAACATTTCCAAACTCCCTCTCTGTGAATAAGCAGAAAGTCTATTCCACAGCACAGAAATGCACGGAGAGAAAACGAATCTGTTTCAGGGAACCCCACCCATATCTGCCTTATTCTTCCCATGCTTTACTTACTGGTCAGCTAAGGATGTGAAAAGTAAATACTACAGCTTACAAAAGGGGGTGGTGCTGAGGGAGTGGAGGTGGAGGGCACTAATTAAAAAACAAACAAACTCAGGAAATAAAATACCTCTTGGTAGAAAACAACAATTTCAGGTACACTGAAAGCTTATAGGGCAGAGACTAAAGATCTTTCCCTGAAGGTGACTAACAGAACTGCAAAAAAACAAAGGCAAAACAAAAAGCCCCAAAGCAAGCCAGCACTTTCAGACTTGGCTTTTTAAATCTGCATCTGGCCATCTTGCTCAAGGACAGCCTAAATATCAGATACTTCTTGCACCAGAAATTTCTGGAACAGTTTGATGAGTGATAATCAAGATACTAATGGCTGTAAGTGCTGATGGCAGTGATTGTACTTCAAGGAAATATATGGTCAACTAAATGTGCTTTATTTGCACATTTTCACGCTCCTTGTTGGAGTTTTTTGAAAAGATATTTCTTTTTTTTTTTTTTGGTCAAACACCTCCCAGAAAAAAAAAAAGTTGATGAAGAAAATTAGGCTGATGTTGTCCTCATTTTCCTTAAGCATAGAGGCAAACTGTAACTCCAGTCCCAGGAATGCACGTGAGGTTTCTCAAGCACCGGTGTACAGTTACTGTCTATTAACTCCAACGTTAGCAATTTTGTTTGTCATGCTTAAATCAAGTTCTAGCTTTGATTACAATTTTTTCTCCTTTCCCCTAAGAAACCCACTTAAGTCAACATACTGGAAACTGAATGTAAAACACACTTCTTATACGTAGCCATGCCCACAGTCGGAGCAGGCATTAGGATATTTATTTTAAAAACATAGGGCTTGCCTACCATATTCACAACTTTCAATGGCTGGATTTTAGAAAAGCCTTTTTCAAATGAAAGTCCCTCATACTGTACGTTCTTGCTAGGGAGAAAATGGCATTTCTATAGGTACCACTAAACAAGCCCCTGCTCAAGGAAAAAGATATTCGACAATAATTTTCTGGATTTAAATATAAAGTAAAAGATAAACTTCTAGATTTTACTCAGAGCTATGGAGATGGCTTTATTTTTGATTCTTCAATTAGTTACCTCTCTGCCTGTGCAATTAATCTGGACTTTAAAGACAGACAGTTGTCCTGCTAAACTTCACAATGATTTACACCGAAGGACAATGTAACCCTACTGGTTCCCTCCCCCACCTCCAGTCACCACCATGCTTCATTTCTGCATTATCTTCTGGGAACCATCTCTGGAATATTCTTAAAAGCTGCTAACATGATACATTAGGATTCAGGCATGTGACAGATACAAAATTAAAGTTGACCTTCTCTGTCAGAAAAAATAAACAGTAACCATTAGCAGCTTTGTACCTCTGCATTTAACTCCCTATTTTCTCCCTCCCTAGTTTGGGTCCATTAACTGACTGGTGCAAAAAGTCCCCCGGCAACACTGACTCCCTGTGGATATATTACAGTCCCTGGATATTGCACTTGACTATATGCTTTTCTCCACAGCCCAGTTTTACATTTGAAATAATTCATTCTCGAGCTGCTCACACAACGATAAGTAGACAAGAATTGCCCAATTCTTTAAAAATTCCCCATGTCTGTATCTCTGTGAACAAGCCACACTTTGCCCTGGGAGTTGTTCAGAATTTGTATTAGTGTGACCATTTTCACGATTTTACTTGCCACTCCAAATTTCTTGCTAAACCTCCTCATTTATAGGGGGAATATCCTTTATTCATCTGACAAGCTATTAAAAAACAGTATTTTATTGGGAAGTGCCCATGAAAATATGCTGCTTCTTCTTTCCAAACTTCCAAGAGTTATTTTTTGCTACTGCATAGGGCAGTCAGAGTATTTTACAAACTTTCAGAGGACTGGGATCCTTTGGAGTAAGTCAGTCAGGTGACTGTCATGTTAAATTTGATGCAAACAAGCACAAGATTTTACTACCAGGTTGCGATAAAGCACCTACTAAACAGAATTAAATGAAGAACTTATACACAACACAAAAGCAATTTTGAACACCATGATGCTGCAATTCAGTCATGAAATGTGATAAACGTGCAAAGACAGCACTCTTGTATTTATTTTGACCTCTTTCCAACCACCGCAGTGTGATTTGGGGGCTCACCATATAAGCAACTGACCCAAGTATGTGTCGATGGTAAAGCAAATGTATTACAACCTTCATTTTCTTTCAAGAGCTGCAGGATTATTTTTTTATTGCTGTCTGCTGGGATTTGCCCCATATTTTCTTGTGTTCAGCAAGGCATGGTGTACCTCTAGCAGACAGACACCTACCACACTCACGATTCACTGTAGTCTGTCTATTGCTGGGACAGGGCTATTATAGCATAATTACAAGTATGTTATATTATATTAATGATATAATGATATAATTATATTAGATTAATTATATTGTATTGTATTATATTATATTGTATTGTATTATATTATATTATAATATATTATATTATATTGCTATCCAGAACTAAAATATCGAGGAGTACCCTGAAATCAGAAACTCTCTTGTCCTTTGACCTAAGAGCAGAGGACAATGTCAATTCTCATTCCACTTGCCCCATGCTGTATTCCATTTCACCTTCCATTTTGATCTTTTCCTATCAATTTCATATTTACTCTCTCCAGTGACAAATAGTTTAAGACTTCATTCTGGTTTTAATGCACCCACAAATTCAAAACACTCAAACCACCCTTTTTTGTAAACTAATGCAGGTTGCCTTGAGTTTATAGAAAAGAAGACTTGCAGAGGACTATTGAAAGTTTTCAAACTAGACCACACTTTCAATACGCAAAAGGTCTCTGCACCATCCCCAGTCTGCAGTCTTCCTGATGGCCTTTGGGATGAGCTTCTAACTACTTCCCCATTTGTACTGTTTTACCGAACTCACTAGACACCAAACCACCTTCAGAAGTCTTGTGCGGAGCAGACGTAGAAAAAAAAGGAATTTTTTTCTGCCAAAAAATTCATAAGCTCAAGGGCCGTTTAACTTAGCTCACTCACTTAGTTTATTTTGCATTAGAGGAACTTCTTATTTAATTTACCAGTCTATAATAGGTAACTTTTTCAATATGAAGCTAAAGGTCACTATTATACGTAAGGAAAATTAAGACAATGTTCTTGGTTGCCTTACAGTTCTCCTAGTTCAACTACTCCAATAAATGAACATGTACAACAAGCCGAAGGGCTTTTTATTACAAATTTAATTCATTTCTCTAGACAACTGTGAAATTTGCCATTGACATTAGTCATTACCCCAAGGCGAACTAAAAGATGATCTCAGTTAATAAATGATCCTTAACAAGGAACACTCCTATCTTCTGTGATATTGGCACAGGCACATTTTATTAATGCAGGACTAGCTTCCTGCCAGAACACTAGCATTCACGACTATTTGGTGTGCTTGTTTCCTCTTCCTGCTCCTGATATTAATAATTATGCAACGGGATAATTAGCAACACAAAGAGACAGTACTATGTGCTTGCAGCTAGATTTTCAGCACGTTAACCTTCTGGGAAATAAAGAACAGAAGCAAAGAGTCTAGCCAAATAACCAATGCAGGTTGATTTCACAGTGTGTAAAAGGCTAATTATCTGTGAAAAGTCTGACCTCAAGTAACAAAATTACACAAATGTGCAGGCATTTTATCTTAAATAAAACTCAGATGCACTAGTTCATAATGTGGGGAATCACGGTTAATAGCTGTCTTCCAGGACTGTTTATCTATATAAAGGTTTATAAAAATAAAAAGACATTTGGGAGAGGAACAGCAGCCTCCTACAAAACGTTAAGCAGTTGTCCAAATACCTGCAAAGGTAGAGTAAAATAACCTTCTCCCCATCCCCCAACCACTGCAATGCTAAAAAAAATATAGACACCCAGTATGTGACAGAAGTAGGTTAAGTGCATTTTGTTTACTGGAGACAGGCTACAATAAAAAGCAGAAAATATTACTACTTCTTTACAGATACCATGTGTAATTCATTCTGATATAAGAATATTTATCCACCAGCAGTAATAACAAACCACAATTTTTGTCGTGAAAAAAAAAATAAATTGTATTTGCAAAAAGCAAACACATTACAGAGTGTGTAAAAATGCAATATTCCCATTTTCTAGTCAGAGTTCCAATTTATTGAAGTAACAGAGCAGAAAATGCACTGACAGCTGTTACATTTTATTGCGAATTAGTATATACGTTTTATATCCAGTGAGCAAATGCATGATACATTGTATTCCAGTAATTGCCACTGGCTTTCCAAATGGAAACTGAATGATCTTCGTGCAATTACACTCAGGAGAGTAAGTGTAACAAGCTCCAGTTCTACATTATAGCTCTTTAACAATACCAGGAATTTTGCTCTGTTTTAAAAAAATAAACTAGAAAGGTCAGACTGCACATCTACAGACAGAGAGAGATATTTATCCAGCTCGAGATGAGAACGTTAGGATTCCTGGCTCAGATTTGGCTACGCGGAACGCAGACTGCATGTTCACAGAAGTTTGTAAGAATGGTGCCTAAGTTTTCTACAAGTTTTGCCAGATCCTCAGCACCAACAGTTCAGGTNTCAAAACTTCTCATTTCGCATAGGAAAGAAATGTTTCCCATTTCGAGAGCGCTCCTTAAATTGCCAGTATCCCTGCTCGGAAAAGAAAACATTTGCTTTGAAATATTTAGCACATTACCTCCAGACGTAACATTTCACATGTTTGCTACCGTAGGTTTTCTCCCTCCCCCAGTTCTCTACCTGAGATCACCACGCTCCACAGAGAGCCCGTGTGCTGAGAAATTAATATTTCAAACGCATCAAGGGGAGTGGGGGCAGGAGGGAAAAGCATTTTTTTTTTTATTTTTGTTTTTTACTAACCTTCATGACATATTTTAAACCATTTCGGTTGGGCAACCAGTCTTGTGACAGCTTCTGCACCTTCAAGCTCTAGCATGGAACGCTCAGTAAAGCCGGCAGTCTCCTCCCCTCTAGTGGCTACCAGCTCTCTTTGCAGCAAACAGTGGAAGAGAAAGGGCTATAGAGGACCACCTCAGGTCCATTTGTGTCATTTTTCTAAGCTTACAAGGGGAGGAAAAAAAAAAACCCCACAGCTAAACCCACAGCAGAGCAGGCAGTCTAGCACAGAAGCAAATAAAATTTATCAGTCATTTAAAACAATATGTTAGTAGTGACTACAACTTAATCAACACCAACCTGCTGACATAGATTTGCAATTTGAGCAGGTTATTAGTGATCGAATTAACAACATGTCACAACTCGTATCTGATTTATTAAAGGAAGCTGACTAATGCAACAGGGCTATAAACAACATGAATGGAGATATTTTTCAGGCACGCTGGCTACTGCCATGCAGCCCATGGAAAAGCAGGGGTAGAAACACCATCTCTCTGATTTTGCCTTTCCTGCAGGCATTTATAGATTATTACATATTGGAGCTACTGTGAAGCATGAGGATCTACGTGTAAACCTGTACCCTAGAGGAGCTGGATGCTGTACAAACAGGCATAAAAGATCAGTCCTGCTGCATCTAGTAAAAGAGCTCAGTGGGAGGAGATGACACAGGGGAGGAACGAGAAACACGGGGTACTGAGACAGGTGATGGTCTCAGCAGTACACGGCCTAATCATGGCCAGATTTTTTCTTTGTAGCCCTCACAACAGAAGGCTTTAAAATGTCAGGAGAAGGAGAACTACAAGTTGAGATGGCATGGCTTTCTGGAGTGTACCCAAATCTCTTTACAAGTTTGTAGGGTAGCACGGGAGAAAGCACAATGCCCCTGTGTAGCCCATAAGCAGATCTTTTACAGGTGTGGGCTGGTGTAGATCCAAATGTACAAAGACATATATACGAGACATACGTTACAATTATTTCACTGTTCAAAGTTTGTCTCTGAAGAGGGTTTGTTTCAAATCTTTTCTTCTTATTAGAGCAATGCACAGATACCAACATAAAATTAACTCACATTCTTGAAGAAAAATAATTTATTTCAGAGGAGTCTTGTAAACAGCGTTAAACGTGAGCTTTACGGATTAGATTTGGTAGCACTTCCAAGTCCAAGGGTAACCTGACCAGATTTTGATTTGAGCCCACTTCTGAAACAATTAGTTACAACCCAACTAGTAGCTTGAGAGCGTTTTCATGAGAAGCAAGAATTGAACATAAATCCACATAACCGAGGAAATTCAGAATTGGAGCTGTCAATTCTTAGGCCAAATAGAACACATAAAGAGGCTTGTTAATGCTGAACTAATTGGCATTCTTGGCTTGACAGTCTCAGCAGAGACCAAGGAGTGAATAAGCATGGAGACTAAACTACCCTCTCGCTCACAGGTGGTCTCTCTAGGTTAGGACTAAAGCGCATTTGGAAATGAAGAAGCAAAGAGAAAAACGCACACAAATGCTGCTGTTTAATTCACGAACATGAAATTCTAGCCCGCGGTGAGGGCAATGTAACCAGTTTTGAACTAGCCCATTCTGACTATTCTTACAGCATCAGTTAGCCTGCAAACAAAAAGTTTTGGTTTGCTTTTAGAAATAGTTTATCCTTAATGATGAAGCAAGGAGGCCGATATCCTCCAGCCATCTCCATCACCATGTTAACTTCTATGGAAATGTATGAAAAATCCCAACCTGAAAAATGCTGCAGTCGGCAAAGTGATCAGCATAATCACAGTGTTTTCAGACACATGCCCAGGGGAAGGATTTCACCTCTGCCTCCTTGAGGCTGCTAAGTACAGGCCAGGGAGTAAGTTCACCTGCAGTCTTAGTCTCTTTGACACAAACAACAGCTCGCCCTCTGCGTCCTATGTAAAAGGATCATCGGGAGGTGAGGATCTAGTTTTATCTCATGCTCAAGCCCCTATTATTTAAAGATGTGTCTGTTGTACTCTGTAAGTTTCATAAGATCATTTATATATTGTTACCTTTGGAAGGGAGAAATAAGGGAGTAACAATACAGTTGCTTCAGGTAGATCCGTGCTGAGCAGTTGTCTGTAGAACACTGTGAGAATTCTGCATTTTTCCTATTGAAAATGCTGAATTAATAAAGAAAGATATTGAAAATGGGATGAACAATATTAACACTGAGAGCAATTAATCACTGGAACAAATTACTGAGGGCTATAGGAGATTCTCTTTCAGTGAAAGTCCTTAAATCAACATTGAATAGCTTTTTAAAAGGTATGTTCTAGCTCTGCTACAAGGTACAGAGTTCAGTGCAGAAATTACGGGATGAAATTCAATGACCTGTGTAATACGGGGAGTTAAACTGAAATACTGTCATGCAGACTTCTGGACTTCAAATGTATTCATTTTTAATTTTAGGTCAAAAGAAAAAGAAATCTAGGAGAAAAAAACCCAGACCTGGTAGGCTGGGAGAGGATGACCCATCTTGACAGAGTAGTTCTTCAGCTGATGTAATAGCAACAGAAATTAATGAGGAAATCTTGGTCCTATACCTCTGAAAAGTGACTACTTTAAAATGACATATTCATCAATCTCTAGATTTGTTCATTTGCTAGATTTTCCTTCCTCGCCTGCAGTATTCCAAGTTCAGGAATGAAAGATGGTGACAAAGGCAGTCCCAGCTCCTGGGAACTCAGTCCCAGTACAGTTTTGAGAAGCCTCAGGGCTGCCCAAAGTTGTGTTGGTTGTAATGATGCCTGTAGGTGTTACACCAGCTGAAGAATAACCACCCCAGAGCAAGATCTGAACACCTCCACACGTGTCCCTCTGACACTCCCCAGAGAATGTTCTGTGGTGGGGAGAGAGGAGGAGAAGGACAGGCTTTGTTATCAGAATAACAACAATAATCAAAAATAAATTGGTTACCCTTGTTAGCAACAGACTTCAAAAAAACTGAAGAATCAGTTAATTCTAATATATAGGAGTAGGATTCAACACCAATTTCAAAGAAGGTGTTTAACTGTGACACTAACAGACATCAACACAATCTCTCATGTGAAAAGCAGACTTAACAGTTATAATTCTTCCTTTTCAGGAGAGGTAGAGCTTCTCCAAACTGGAGAAAAAAAAGCAATTCTAATTTCCTGAGACACAAACACCAGTCCTAATGGTATTATCATAGAATTATGAACATCATTTTCACAGCTTTTCTGGCCTTTCAGTGAGGAATTTTCAACAAAGAAGTAAACAAACTGAATCCTACAGTATTAAAAATTAAAGGTCACACGTTTGACCATTGACATTAGTTACACCTTCTGTACTTGTTTAATATAGGAAACCAGTTATGCTGTTCGGTTCTCCACTGGGCTAGCTGTGTGCATCAACAATTGTGAGCTTTCCCAAAGGGGCATTCTCTTTGCAGAAGCATTTGGAGTAGCATTTCTGATAAAATTTGAAAAAAGTGGTAGCATTTTTATTAATCTTAAGCAAATTGCTTTGTCCAGTGATCAGCTGTTCGTGAAACTCCAAACTTTACTCTGTGAGTAACATTACTCCAACTCAATGTGTTTTTCCCCAAGAGAAATAGGTAATGTGGAGTGGATGCTAAGCAGTACCCTCGAGTTCCTCTTTGTACTGCACATAAAGCCAAATGCTGCTTCCACTGTCCATTGGAGACAGAGGGTTCAATCTTTCCAGCAGTACCTTGGCTGGCACTCACTTATTTCATCCAAAAGCACCAAATGGGATCTGGTGAAAGAAGCGTAGCCTGGCAACTCTCAGAAGACTGAACAGATGTGTGACAAATCCCACCTGATGCATTTATTGGGATTTCCCTCAGTCCTCATGCTGTTTACAAAAATCGTGGGTATTCCACTATTTTTAAGAAACAGTCCAAAAATGGAGCAGAAAACTTAGTGGAAGAAAACACACTCACAGTGAGACAGCAGATGAAACTACACACTCTAAGGTGGTGCTTGCGTTATCTGGCATGGCTAGAGATAATCATCTTTCCACACCCAACCAATTGGAACAACAACAGAATCATGATTAAATGAAAACCCAAAAGCAGATTATGAACAACATGAAGTAGTTATATCTTTAAATTAATTTTAAATATGCCAGCCATTAAGAATGGGGAAGTGCTTGTTTGAAAATCTAATGAGCCAAACAGATTGCTTCCTTCAGTAACCCTTTCAACATCTTTCCAGTCCTGAGAAGACCAACAAGCCAAAAGGGGGTGCAGACCCAGAAGCAACAGTAGCAGAAGAGAGTAGATAAATTCTCAGCTGCTCAGTAGATCAAATCCCAAACCAGTGGAAGTGGAGACAGCTTACTGCTATTGAACTTGCCTGAGCAGAGACTTCAGGATGTTCTGCATTTTTAACAACACACACAAAGAAATGGATTGAGGCTTAGTTATTGCTCATGGGCAAAAGAGGAACATATTTAAGATTTTTCTACAGATGAACATGGAGGAGGCCAAGAAAAATATAATCTAGCCCTACAGATGCATAGTAAGTAATTCTTTTTCCCATATTGCGGTATCATATGTGAGGGAACACATTTGCTCCAGGATTGCCAGTTCACAGAAGGATCAATGCACAGACAGGTTCGTAGAACCCCGTGCAAACCAACAGAGCTTTCCAAGTTCGGGGCAGATGAAAGCGAGCAAACGGTCTGTGTGATGCCAAATTGTATGTGGCTCTATAGATAGCTGATCAATGCCAGCCATGGAGCAGACCCTTGCTCTGACAATCTGAAGGTCTGCTCAGGTGACTACAAACAGTAGAAGCAGAGAGAACACACGGAGCACAGCGTGGGCATTATAACTAGAGTGCTGTAAATTAGAAAGGCACACATTTGTAATTGGCATTGCTGACAAAGAAGTGGCACTAAAGTTACAGATGGAGTCAGAGCTGATGCTGGAACGAGCAGCCTAAATAGCTTGTCACTCTGAGCTCATTAAGAAGTAAAATGCAGATCAGGGAACAGCTAAGCAGCTGGGTCAGGTTGTTCATTGGCTAATTTAGTCTAAACAAGAAAGAGGGAAGGCATGAAACATGTTCTGGAAGAGTGTAAAAGAAAGCAAGGAACCAGAAGGGTAGGGGTGGCCAACCACTTGCTGCAAGCTGAAACACAGCTTAAGAGAAAACACCAAAGCCAAAGGAAAAAAAAAACCTTTGAGGAAAAAAACCCCTCCAAACTTAAACCAACCTTCGCCTGCTTTTCATCATTTTTTTAAAAATATATTTCATTAAATAAACAAAATGCAAAAAATTGGGGTTTCAGCTGTCTCAGAAAAATCATTGGAATCCAAGAATCAAGTAATCAGCAACACACATGCCAGTCAAGCATACAGCTATCCACGGCTGAAGACCGACACTGACATATTCATACATATGTATGAGCATCAGTATTTGCATGTCAGTGCTAAGCATGTAACAATGCAGGTACTTGGGTTAGAAAATTTGGCAAAAAACCCTTTCTCTTTTCAGAACTGAAGCCAGACCTGACACCGAAGTCATCAGAAGGCTTGAAGGCAAGGCAGTTCAGAGCCCTCTTCTCCCCAAATTATGAATCACCCACTCACCTTCAAAAAACAGGGGCTTGCAATCAGGCTCTCCCAACAAGCACACTTGAACTCGGACTCTCCAGGCTCAACAGCCTGCCAGAAAACCTCCACGGGCTCAGCTGGGCTACACATTTACAACAGGACCCCTCCCAGGCTTGCCTTCCGTGTCTCACTTCCATTTTGTAGGCACTCCTTTTGCTGCAAGGGCTGTGTGGAACCAGTGTGCAACAGAGGGGAAGGCTGGTGCCACGTTAAATAACTCTTCTTTGTAATTAAAGGCATAAAGCCTGCTCCACACACACTCTTTATTTAGGTAAATTTCATCGCTGATAATCAGCTCTTCTATGAAATTGAAGGAAACAAGCGAGCTAGAAATCTATGATCTGTCGTATTTAGAAGCCCTCATCAGCTGACACCAAGACATGTTTTTAATGCATGGGCATGTAGGTATGAGGACTGAAAGGGACTCTTCTGTGATGCTTACATCCTGTGTGATCTGTTATCACTCTCTCAAAATAAGTTTTCTGAATGGTTAGATGTATTATGTACTGTGACTGAGCCAAGAAAAGGAGAGTAGGTGGAGGAGAACGCGCCAGAACCTCTATCTGCATGTTGTATTCTAGCTTTGAGAGGCACCCCCAGGTCCCCAGGCATTGCAGAAAATACAGAAGATCTCAGGACAAAACCCCAAGTTATCTATAAAAACATTATGACCTTGGCAAACTATAGCGAGACAGCCCATAGACAAGTTTCCTGCTCTGGGTTTTCTTCCTGGAGATTTTATTGTCCTCTCTAGCATTATCAGCATCTCTGATTTTTTCCTTGTCATTTTACACCTCTTTGTTTTGGTCTACAGCGAATACATGTGCCAGTGTTGCTGAAGAGGCAAGTTTTAAATGGAACAGAAAGCTCTCTCTCAAAGTTGAGAGCTTTCTCTGTGAGGGAACTCTTATAATGCTCTATTATCCCTGCAGGGATCGAGAGAAATTCTTGTAAATATTACTTATTTAACAGAACATTCTTAAGTAGTGCATCAAACTGCTCAGTGAAGTGAGGAAGGAATAATAGGAGACTGGTGAATTGAAAGTATTGAGGCTCGTTTAATTTTGTGAAGCCAGGACATTTCCCCTACATCCTAATACAGACTTGGGCTGCATATTCTTGAAGTAACTGCTGGATCAGTTTTCTGTCCTATCTGTTGATTTAGTATATCCACAAGTGGATATAAATTCAGCACTCTGAGTGGGACATACCTCCTCTTCTCCCCCATCTCCCTCCTTTTTTATGTTTTCTTTCTTAAAATAAATATATCTCTGCTAATGTCTATTGAGATAATTATATTGGTATTTTAAGTTGTCACTATTCTCCTGATAAATACTTTCAACAAAGAGTAAATGTTATCAGTCTCTTTATATGTCTCTGTCAGCACTATAGTTTTGGAACATTGTGGTTCTGAATAATTAAAAGAATGTTCATATGCTGTTAAGATATTGTTAAAACCTAAAATCAGAAAAGATTACAAAATTCTATAGAATCTGAAAAGACAGTAGGAGGACTATGTGTCACATCTGCGGTGGAAGAACAAGTCTGGCTCAATAGTTACTGCAGAGGGAACTTCCTTGGAGGAGTAGCTTTGCAACAAACAGCATCATGATGGATACTGTAAACAGCGGGTGTCCTCAAAGGGTAGGACATCATGTTTGGGACATGGAAAAGCAGAACCTGATCTACTGTGCCAACCAGTGATGGTCAAACCCTAACAAGAGCACAAGGACGGGAATATTTGGTGGATGGGAAATAGAGCTGAAAAATACTTAGTCCTGAACGATGTTCTTTTCCTGGGGAAATTGTCCTCTCGGAGACCCAGACAACCCTTAAAGAAATCATAGACCCAAACCACCAAATAAAAAAGCTATTTGTATTATTGATTGCTCAGGTCTTGATATTGGTAGTCCATTCCTCCCTTCTCCAAACAGGTAGCCCAAATTAGCAGGCATTGAAGAAAATTAACTTGGTTTAGACGTAGATGTTGATGCTTCTTTTTCTGACACAAGCATTGAAAACAGTTAATATTTGTAGGGTATAGAGACAAAACTGAAAGGAAAATCTTCTAATAATGCAGATTACTGATTGCATTATAAACCAATGTAATTTTCTTTAGTATTGTTTTATTTTTGTGTTATTTCTGCATATTTGTCACTTTATGTATTTATATGCATTAAAATTAATAAGAGGATTTGTTGATGACCTGATGATGCTATAACTGCTCCAACTGGACAACCAGTACAACAGACAACAAAACAAGATGCTGGAGTTATGAACCCTGCCTCTCTTACTTACATTTAGCATGCTGAAAGTGTTTGGACACTTTAGTTGATAGATTAGAAGGATATTAGCTTAATTAAACCTATAGGGCAAGTGCCCTTTTCAGAGCTTCTACACTTCCTATAGTGGGTGTACGTGTGTTCCAGAAAGACTTGCATGTTCTTACACCTCAGTTGGGCAAAAACAGGACTTCTAATTCCAGTAACAGCTCAGGCAGCATTTCAAGTAGGTCTGAGCGACCCTGGAAAGTTCTACTGTTCATTGTGACAGATGTGTAGTTTTTCTAGCTTAATGTAAAAACTCCTGTGACCTCTCTTTTACTGGGTGATTTCTCCATTAGAAAGCAGGATTTGCAAAGGTAATTGTTGTTAGTATGATTTTTTTTTCAGCCTGTGGAGTTTAAGGAACTGAAGAGAACTGCCTAAGTCTCATGTCATTTTGGTTTTGATATTTTGTATTTGATGCTCACAGTCCTTTATTACTGCTCCTGTAGTGGACAGGGGTGCTGTGAATTCTGTACCAACCATCCTGAGACATCCTCTGCTGTGTCTTGCAAAAGGGAGGCTAAATAAGCTGTCTGTGAATTATAAAAATTATGATTTTGAGCAAAAAGTGTTTAAGCCATAAATTCTGCATCAAAAGTAGAGGTTGAGAATGATGCAAACAGTTGCTAAAGATGGTTTCAAGTTCAGGAGGAAGTAAGCAGTGATTTCATTGCTGTCTTTTCTAATGTTTCTACAGCTCACTGAGAGCTTTCCTGTGTAGTCAGACACCCTGGCAGCTTAACACTGTGGTTCCAGTTTCCTCAAATCATATGTGCGTTGTGTGTTTGCAGTCCACATCCAGACAAAATTGCCCTATCGCAAAGACCTGTCCTCAAAGACATGACTTGTAAAACTCAGTGTATCTCAGGCATGAATCGAGCTTATTGCTGTCACATTTATCACTTTAGAACCATGACAACGTTTTAATGGAATCAATCTTTAATAGAATTAAGTATTTGTGGATTGCCTGACTTTATTTTACGTGAAGAAGCCAATGGAAATCTATCTCCATAGATCATATTAACCTACAAATCTATGATGTTAGATCAGTTTCAAACTAGAAAACTGAACTGAAATCTGTACATTCCTAATCAGAGAAATGATATCTGACAGTTCAATTATATGTGTAATTACTCACACTTCAATCATGGGAGATACAAAAATTCACTTTCTTGTGCTAACTCTGTGAGAAGGAAATGCCTATTTATGAAAAAGAAATCTCCTATTTTTCTTTTAGAAAATTCTTGAGGAGTAAAGTAAAATCCTAAATTACAGGGTATGAAAAACCCTGCCCAGTATCCCTGAAGATGTCATCTGAATGAAGTTTACATTACTCCTGTGTAAGGTAACGTGTTAATTATATTTTGTCAAATACGTTGCTGCAATGACTGGTGAGTTCTGCAGGCAGCAATGTTTAGATGCATCGGAAAGCATGCGACTTGCCCAAAGTGCTCCAAGACTAATTAAGCATGGATAACTGCTTCAATGACTTTCTGAGATTAGCAGCAACTGGGTTTAAGAACTAATACTACTCAGTGTCTTCCACCAGTCGCAGCTCACCTGTGTATCTTCTACTCTGTTTCAACAGTTACCTTTCTTCCAGAAAAAAATTGATATTCAGAGTAAAGCGTGTTAAAATTTGCTCTTGAAAAAACTAAAGGCATAAAAATCTTCCAGCATTTCCCTAGCACTAAAGCAATCCAAATAATTAGTTTCTCATCTCTGGCCAAAGGCTTCCGTGGTGCGGTGTTGAAGGAAGCCAGCCTGTGCTCCAAACCCCATGATCAAACACGATGGGTTCGTCTATTCCCCACTGAGATAACAATTGTCTCTTACTGCAAGGAATAGCAGTCTCAGATGTGAAGGTTGTAGTTCAAACACTCGTTAGAGCACAGAATGGAGGGTTGTTACAAACATAAAAACATGTTTCAACTTTCTCATTCTTCAAAAATCAAGTGTTTAAAGTTAGAGGACTCCGACTACCCAATTCTGAAATGCGTGAGGGCTCATGAACGGTCGTGCGGTATCTTCCCGCTGGCACCACAATCCACTCTGTGTGCAGGATGAAGAGGTAACGGGTATACACAGCGATTTTCAGGGTATGTCTGGCGAGCAGCATTGCACTGTAAAGACATCCAGCTGGTTCCAAAACCAGAAACAGCAACAGTACGAAAGTGAAGTGACCTAATTAGTCCCAGAGCAAATACCTTACTCACGCAGCTACACTGCTTCCTATACATGAGCTGGTACACCCGTGAGGTGTGACGCTGTGGCGCACACACACATCCTCTCTTCAGGGACTAGCGTGAATAACCTTACGTGAAGCGTGTGTGGATGTGCCACATATTTCTCAATTATCCTAAGTTTTTAATTATCTTCAAGAGCTTGCTATTGGAACTCAACCATTTAAAGATGACTGTGTCAGTAGGTAATTAATATATCTTTAACTCTGGGCAATTAAATACCCTTAAGAAATCCAAGCAGAATAGTGATTTTCAGCAACCAGGAGTGTTTTGAAACACTGTACTTTCTCAAAAGATGGGCGTGACTCACTCTTTCTAAAAATAAGACCTATGAGAAGCTGTCAAGGCCATCCTTGTGCACTTGCCTATCAGACTCACTGGAAGCCTGGAAGGGAACTCAGCAGATGTTTTCTCCTCATGGGAAGAAAGGGGAAGCAGACGTCCTCCATCTCCCCTCTGTCTCTCTCATTCTTTTTTTTCCCTTTAGTTTTTCATTTAATTTTGACTATTTTTTGTGAGATTTATACTTTAAGCACTGTCATAAAAGAAAAAATTGTAGAAGGAAATATTCTGTATAATCTCTGTATATTTCCACGTTGTCTGGAACCAGCAAAAAAACACTATTGTGACAAGTTCTTTGTTTCTAGCATATTATGAGGAAGGAAATAGCCTACAATATGAACTAGTCAGTCAGCCCATGTTTTGGTGCAGTATTGATTCTAGTTTCATGTACATGAAGAAGTGTTGAGTGTAACACCATGAAACAAAGACTTTACCAGAGCTAAACTACTCTAGATTATATCAAACCCCATAATATAATACATTATGGCTTGGGGGTTTTTTAGGCTACTTAATTGGTATCCTTCACAGAAAGCCAGAGGAGTTAAGTGAACAATTCTGATGTGATGTCAGTCACGAGCTGCATCATGCACCTGCCTGATTTTACTCTGTGTGTGGGTTAGCATCCAAAACCCGCCTGGACATGTTCCTATGTGACTTGTTCTAGGTGATCCTGCTCTGGCAGGGGGATTGGACTAGATGATCTTTCGAGGTCCCTTCCAATCCCTAATGTTCTGTGATTCTGTGGATATAACTGAAGAACTAATATTTTATACGGTGTTGGCTTTTACTGTTTGCATTAAATACAGAGAGAATGCCAAGTGATTTACAAATATATATGAATGTACAGCTCTTGCCCCTAAAGCACACAGTATGAAAAAACAGATGGAGAACAATGGAAAAAATATCACAGAAAAGAAACCTTCTGTATGAAAGCAGTTTATTAGGAGTCTTGCTTTCTAAAAATCAGAATGCTAATTTTCTGTGCTATTCAGAACAATAAAACAGACAGGGAAACATCTCATATAACCATTTCTTTTTCTTTTTTCTGATAACTTCTCATTTGCTGTCAGATTGTTTTCAGGCACTTTCATAGTGCAAAACAGCCTTTTCCATTCACCAGCTGAGTTCACCTTAAGTCAGGCTGAAACTAGGCATTTCCTTACTGAGTAAAGTCAGGACTACCTGATTTCAAACCATGCAACGAGGTGCAATGTAAAACTCTGTAGGACTTCAATTCCTCTTTAGTCTTTTCTGTCTTACGTTTATCATCTACAATTGCTGCCATTTGTTCTTTTCCCAGATGAATTAAATTAAATTGAAGGATTAACTTATTTTACTTAAATGCATGAAGTTGCTTCACATCTGTAACCAGCACAAAGGCAACCCACTATTAGTGGAATATTATTCCCTATTTGCTAGGTACAGATATTAATGTTGATGAATATCCATGTGCTTTTTGTTCAATTAAGCATGAGGAGAGGTCAGAGATAAAGGATATTGAGTGATACCACTGTCCTCCTTCTATTGAGAACTGTATGTTCATGTTCAGCTGCTTCTGCCACAGCAACTGCACAGCAATCCGACAATTTGTCTCTCAGGCTGAATTCTTGAAGATCCCAACCTGGCCTTTCAAAGAGCCCTCTTTCAACCTCTTGTATTGGAACCAGAGGGATAGTAAACCTTAAAAATCTGTAAAGTACAGAAATTATTGCTCTGCTGCTAGTTAGTCTGTTGGAATGAGAAGACTCTTAATTCCCTTTGGAATTTCCATTGTTGCACAAAATTTGTTGTTTTCTTTACCAGGTTTCTTTGTATTTTGCACAAAAGCCAACTAAGTTTAAGCAGAGTGTAATTATTTAAAAGAAACGAATACACAAACAAAATGAGTTTTTTAAAAAGTGCATTTTTAGGTTTTATAAGAACAGAAGATGTAAACTGAGCTGCGAGCTTGATGCTGTAGTGTTGTGGCCAGGACGCTGGTTTGTGCAGTGTTGTGGCAAGGATGCTTGTCTGACCTCATGTGCATATATGATGTAAAATTTGGAGATATGCCTTTTGCAAGTCAGAACCTATGAAATCTGTGGGTAGGGAGCAGTGAAATGACAAAGCTTTCTGTCCTCCTCTTGTTCTTTTCCCATGCTCCTTCTACCCCATTCTCACCCCAGCCCCCACACCCCCCCCACTCCAAGTGAGTTTTTCCTCCAGGATCAGGCAGAATTTGGCTTAAAATTTGGTATTATGGGCAAAGAAGTCAAAATTCTTCCTAAGTGTTAAGATGCCTAAGCATGGATATAGATTTCTGAATTTATTTATTGATAGGTGTTTCCATTTGCTTCATCATAACTACAGCAAATCAAGCTGGTGTCAAAAAAACCCCCCAAAATGTCTGTTTTCCTGCTTAGACTAATAAATTAATTTCAGAATAGGACTCTCTGCTCTAAACTGAGTCTGTCGAAGGAGTAATCAGATGCAGAGAATGTAACTAATGTTTTGTTAGATAAGAACACCTAAAGTGCTGATATTTACAATCTGTTCAAGGCTGCTTTCCATTTCTCCTCCCTAGAGTGATCCTATGATTCTGCCTTCTACGTGTACGCACCAATTACATGAATTTCAGCTTCTGGTGTCCCTGGATTTAAAATTCAGCTCGCAGACTTCCTGACCTCAGTTCATGTTAGAAAACAAATGTTTTGCGATATTCTAGAAGAAAACCAACAAAGCCAGTTTTCAGAGCATTTAGGACCATTCTATATTATTTATACTGCATTGGGATAGACATAATGTAAGAGTCATTTAAACCTTCTTTTTGCTGGTTGAAGAACTAAATGAAGAACTTAACGTTGTAACACCTAAATGTAAATACTCAGCTCTTGAGCTTCATCTTGAGGTAGATGGAAAACTGACTGGCCACACCAAGAGAGTGGTGATCAGCAGCACAGTGTCTCGTTGGAGGCTACTACCCGGTAGCATACCCCACAGATCAGTACTGAGTATTGTCCTGTTTAACATCCTCATTAATAATCTGGATGATGGTGTAGAGTGTACCCTGGGCAAGTTGGAAGTTAACATTAAACTGGAAGTAGTAACTGATAGGCCATGCTTCACTCTGATGGTCATGCTTCATTCTAAAGGGATCTTGACAGGCTTGAGAAATGGGGTGACAGTGACCTCATGGACTTCAACAAGGAGCAGTGGAATTTTCTGCACCTATGAAGGAATAATCCCTGGAACCAACACACACTGGTGACCACATGGCTAGAAAGTAATTTTGCAGAAACGAATCTGAGGATCCTGGTGGATGCCAGGTTTACCATGAACCACCAATGACCCTTGCAGCAGTGAAGATGAATGGTAATCTGGGCTGCAATAGGCAAAATACTTCCCACGGGTCAACAGAGGTGATGCTTTCCCTCTACTCAACACTGGTGGATGCACATCTAGGGTGCTGGGTCCATTTTTGGGCTCCCAAGTACATGAGAGTCATGGACATCCTTGAGACAGTCCAGCAAAGGGTCACTTAAATGATTACAGGATGGGAATACCTTGCATATGAGGAAAGACTGAGAGATCTGGGACCATTCAGCTGGAAGAAGAGGCTCGGAGGCATCTTATCCATGTGAATAAACACATGAAGGGAGCATGAAAAGAGGTTGGAGTCAAGCTCTTTGCGGTGGTGTCCAGTAGCAGGACCAGAGGCAATTGGCAGAACCAAAACCACAGAACCTTCTCTCAGAGCTTTTATGTGATCAATCCTTAATCTTGAGGATATTTGTGAGAAGATAACTTGTCATGAATAGAGCTGCAAAACTTCACTCACTCCTGTCTTAACATATAACTAGCTTGAAACTTTCATGTGGATTGTATACAGGAAAGAGAGAGATATTTGCAAAAAAGCTCAATGACTAACCAAATTGAAACCACAGGCACTTCATGGACAGCTAGGAAGTGCTCTGGAGAGGCTCCACTTAGATCAAGGAAGGTGATTCTTCCCCTCTACTCTGCCCTTGTGAGACCCCCACATTGAGAATTGCGTCATTGAGATGATGGTCAGGTTCATGAGTCCTTACGGTAGTGGTAGACAGGAAATAGGTCTCAGAACAACCCAGCCAGAGCCTTCCCCTGAAACAGTAAAGTTTAAGGAAAACATTTTATTGTGGATCATGTGTAAAGAGAACTGAGCAGCAGGCAATTATAACTTTTTGGAATAAGAGCTGGCTGGGAAATGAACTGTTAACTGGTAATACATCAGGTTGAAGAAATACTTTAATTAAGAAAGTAGAATGACTAAGTATGAGCCATAATGACACTATGATTTAATGCTTTTTCTTGTGAATACATAAAATGGAAAACTACAAAATTTGTTCAGATCTTCAAGGCCCTGTGAAGCCATCCTGCATTATTTCCCCTAGTGACTCTACCAACTCACATTATTTCATATCTATGGAAGACTCTACAGCTGCAGGACTAAGAAAAGCTCATATGATTATTTTAATTGTCAGTGATAATCACATATTAAAAACCTAAATAGTTAAGAACACTATATTAGGGTTTTTGTTTATCTTTAGCAGGGTACTGTGATGAGTTATCCCAATGAAATTCCAAATGCTGGTCAGAATCTCTGAGCAAAGCATCAAATACTGATACAAATAGTCACCAAAGAGTAGGAACAAAATAAAGCCTGATAGGAGGAATTAAAAGAAACCCCAACCTAATCAAACAAATTATTTTTCTCATGGCTTACTGAGATTTACTAATATTTTTCTAGTGGGGACAAATGAAAGATGAAAATACTAGTGTGGCTGTGACTGGAGAATTGAACACAACATCTGATGATACATGTGATGCACCTACCTCTGTAATTTATTTCATGTGTTTCCTAAACAGGAATCACGTACTTTGTAGTTCAGTTGCCCTATCTGTGGCATAGAGTTTGGTACCTACCATTGGCCAGAAAGTTGTGCTGAGCTGATATTTAAGAACTGATGCCTTCAAACATAGATATATATGAATGCAGGATGTGGGGATGCTTTATTATTTGAAAAAAGTCTTAGAGAAACAGAGTCTTTAACTTTTGTGTGTTAATATGAAAGTGAGTTACGCTCTCAGATATCTTTTATACTTTCTTGTTCTTTGTAAAAAATAATTGATCTTTTATCAAAAACAAAGAAGAAAGAGAAAGAGAGAGGAAGGACAGATAATTGTGACTAATTCTATTTTTATTTACTCATTTTTTTCCTCACTTTGCCCAATTTTATTACAAGATCAGTGTCATTCAAATAATCTTGTAAACAGATGTGCCTTCAGTGCTGAATGTTTGGGATTTCCTCCTCATGTTTCGGGGTTCTCATAACCAAGTCAGTTTTCAATGGAGGTAGCTTTGAGCTGGAGCTGGAGTTTTGAGCTAGAGCTTTGAGCTGGAGCTGGAGTTTTCTATCCAAAGATATCAAATCTAGGTCTAGGTGATCCTGCTGTGTCAGGAGGATTGGACTAGATGATCTTTCGAGGTCCCTCCCAATCCCTAATGATTCTATAATTCTATGTATTTTAATGGTCATTTCAGCTCATGAAATAATGTTCTTGTAAGTTACATTGATAATTTCCTTCTCCTAAAAAGCCTTTTAAGTTTTTTCCTCACTAAGACATGCTCTTGCTAACCCCATTACCTGTGCAGTTTATGATTTTCATCTGTGATTTTCTTGTATCACTATTTATTTTGTAAGAACTCTTACAAAAAGACTCCTCTGGTTAACTAAACCATGCCCTCTCGCAGTAAAGTGTAAAGTTCTAAGGATGAAATGTCACAGTTTGATGGGAATGTAATACTTCTTTGTAAATTCCTGTAAAAATAATGACATTTTAATAAATCATATTGTTTCCTAGGTTTGCAGAACGATTCTATTGCATTTCATGCTATAGATAATTTTTGCCGTTGTTGTTAATGCAGTAGGACAATCCTAAAATCCTAAAAAGGATCCCAAGTATTGTTTCCCATTCCTTTTTTTTAAAAAGCATTTTCCAGTTGGGAAAATAGTTCTTCATATCCATTTTGCTACATTCTTCTTTACTTTGCTAATTAGCTGTTTTCAGCTTTGTTTGGGTGATGCTTTCTACCTTCCCAGAAAGTGTTCTTGGATGCAGAGTTAGAGATACTTGAGTAGTTTTTGGTTTTTTGGTTTCAGGTTTTGGGGGGTGGGGGTGGGGTGCTTTGCCAGAATTTTAGCTATAAAATCCTTGACTGCATTGTATAAGTCAAAACCAGCCATTGTTGCTATCAGAAAACTGCATCTGTATCCACAGCTACACCCTAATTTCTGAACTGTTCTATATCCACAGCTACACCCTAAGTTCTGAACTGTTCTATATCCACAGCTACACCCTAATGTCTGAACTGTTCTATACCCACAGCTACAGCCTCATTTCTGGACTGTATTATAATATTTAAGAAAGAAGTAGAAGAGTGATGGCTTGTGTTACTAGATAAAAAATCCCAATAACCAGTATTTGGCAGACATGGATTTCCCTTGTTCTCCAACAGATGACTGCCCCTTTCACGTGAAGGGTCCTTGGAAACAAATTGCTATTTCTACTACAACTCTTGTGCTACACATCTGTGCTGAAATGATTTGTTGTTGGGATTTGCTTCAAATTTGGCTAAAACCTGAGGACTGCTACTGTGCAAAGGTCTGGTAAATGTCACCCGCTCTGCCCCATTTGTTCTTGGAAAAATGAGATGCATAAATACAGGAGCACTGATTACAGAACAACTCAGAGGAAGGATTCCCCTGCTGAGTCAACATCAGATGCTAATACATAGCCTACATTTCCCACGTCTGCTTTACCATTTGCCCTACACTATTCACTACTGGTTTTGAAAATATGAACCTTTGTCTTGAAAGTATAGATGATTATTTATCATGATATTGATGGCATTTCTAGAGGCATCATAGAATCATAGAATCATTAGGGATTGGATGAAAGATCATCTAGTCTTATCCCTGACACAGTAGGATCACCTAGACCAAGTCACACAGGAACACATCCAGGTGGGTCTTAAAGATCTCCAGTGAAGGAGACTCCACAACCTCCCCAGGCAGCCTGTTCCAGTGCTCTGTCACAGTGCTCACTGTGAAGAAGTTCCTTCTCATATTGATGTGGAACCTCTTATGTTCCAGCTCACACCCATTGTCATTGCCCCTTGTCCTATCACTAGATGACATTAAGAAGAGCCTGGCTCCATCCTCCTGATACCCATCCCTCAAATACTTATAGATATTAACGAGGTCACCCCTCAATCTCCTCTTCTCCAAGCTAGAGACCCATTAATACAAGCCGGTTGGTATCTTCCCCGACTTAAAAGTAACTTAAAAGTTTTCTGCAAGCAGGGTTGGTCCTCAGGAGAAATTAAGTGTAGCCTACATATTTGCACAGGCGACAGTGTTCTGGTGGACTGACAGTTTGTGGTGGAGGGTAGGGATACTGCGGCACTGTCTTGGTGGGGATTTCTCTATTGAGAGTGGTTGAAAATGTCACGAGGGAATTGGAAGACTGAGTGGAAAGCAATAGTTGGTCAATCAATTGTATTTTGCATTAAAAAATTAGAACAGCATTGCTGGTATTAGAAGTGTATGTTCTCTCAAGGAGAACACTATAATTCATGATTTCATGAACTTAATTCACATTGTTATTTTTCTTAGAAGATTAATGCCAGCATTTAGAGTGGAGGAGGCAACATATAGTCAATTTAAAAGCTACACTTTAAAGTAGACTTCTTCATCAGTCTCTCAAAGCGCTTACCCTAAATTCCTACCATGTGAAAGAAGGAATTTCTACACGCCACCAAATCGTCACTCCAATAAAACAGCAGAGGAGAAAAAAGAGCATGTGAAGGCACAGTTAAAAGGGTCTGTTCTCCTCCAAGCTGGTTGGATGCTAAGGCAGCTATTTAGCAGAACCATGTACCACAGTCTACTACTTACACATAATTTATTAATGTGTAAATCTTAAATTAACGAGAATTGAAAACAGTTAATGAGTTAGAATATTCTGGCAAGGGAGACATAGGAATTATAAAGTGTAACATGAGCAGTGCAGTACTAAGTAAATCACTGTTCATCCAGGAAGGTTGTGCATTTTTCTCTTATTTCCAATGGATGAAAAATCCATCTCCATTAAAAAAATAAAGCAAACAAAATAAACTAGGCTCCTGTTTAAGGCTTTATCTTTGCATGGGGTATCCATGTCTAAATTACAATAGATGTATCTACATCTAAAGTACAGTAAATTATTCTTTTGAGTCCCTCATTTTTGATTGAATTTCCTCTTGACACATCTCACTGTGACTTATTTTATTTCTTGTATTTAGCACATCTCCTACCCCATCCTTTAATTTTTCTAACACTAATTCAAATCCATAAACACAGAAGCAAAGTGAAGGTTCACCAAACCCCTCGTGCAATCAAGCTGCCAAGTTTTGTACAGCTCTACTTAAGACTCACATATGTGATCACTCACTTTGAACAAGTTACAATCACAGCAACCAAGGAATTTGCACCAGTTTAGAACAAAGCCTGCTTCTTTCACTTGAGCCAAAGCTGTTGGCAAAGAACACAGAGTGCTGGATTGGCAACTCAGCATGGATTTAATCCAGAATTCAATTTGAAGCTCCATTACCTACAAGCCTTAGCCTTCCTAGCAATTGAGGAAATGCCTACTGTTTTTGATAACATAAAGGACAAAATCCCAGTGGAAGTACAAAAAGTTGTGTAGTTGCTCAAGAACAACTATGTTAATGGAAGAGTCCAATACTTTTTCATTAATGGAGCAACTGGGAGCTGACAACTCCACTGCTTTCCCCAAAATTCTTACGGGTGTGTGCTATGACCATTTCTCATGGACAGCCTAGATGTCCAGAACATGTGTTGGGCTTTGAGAGCAAAGTAACGTGAAGAAGACACCAAGGTGGGTATCATTACACATTGCAAAATTGTAGATGGGTAGATTTAGACTGGATGTGAGGAGGAAGTTCTTCACTGTGAGAGTGGTGAGAGCCTGGAAAGGGTTGCCCAGGAAGATGGTAGAGGCCCCATCCTTGGAGGTGTTTAAGGCTGGGCTGGATAAGGCTCTGGCCATCCTGATCTAGGGTGGGGTGTCCCTGCCCATGGCAGGGGAGTTGGAACTGGATGATCCTGTGATCCCTTCTATTCCTGACTGACTGTATGACTTGTTCTGGGTGATCTTGCTGTGGCAGGGCGATTGGACTAGATGATCTTTCAAGGTCCCTTCCAATCCCTAATGATTCTATGATTCTATGCTTTAGGTGTCATAACTTCACTACTACTACACTTTCAGCTTAGTTTTGGTTACTCCACCAAAGCTTGGTTTTTGCAACTGCTGATGATTCAATCTCTTCTTTGTGTAAACATCATGCTCTTGAGCTATTGACATACTGTGTTTGTCACTGCACCTGTACAACTGAACAGGTCTGCAGAAAACATGTAAGACTGTTCACTTGTCTGTACTGCTGGTCTTCCATTTGCTAGCATGTTTGAGTGCATCATGTTTAGGGGGGGGTTTATTGCATTTTCACCTCACATATGAGGCCAGCATAAAAGTAGGTGAAAGAGGGCCTGGCAGATTCAAACAGGAGAAGTGAAGTAATAATCTTGACTTGCTTACAAACGGCACGAAACATCTAGCAGAAACATGAGACATTTAGGATTGCAGCACGAATTATCACTAAAATATTGTAAAAACTGTTATCCGTTTTCTTTGTCAAAGGGAGCAGATAAGAAACTTCCTGAGGTTTGCTTAACAAAGAAATAACACAAAAAATAAGGAAATCTTATACTGGGACATGAAACAATCTGAATGTTGTTAATCCTCTACAGGAAAGAAAAAGATCATTTCACTGTCAGTACTTGGTCGAACCATTACCACCACTCAGCATGTCTGCTAAGCCTAGCAGGTTAGAGCAGTCCTGGGAGGAGTCCTAGCGAGTCAAGCTGCCAGGCTTGTTCAGAAGACTTGCTTTACCCAATTCCTCACAGCATCTTTGACATCATTGCAGAAAGAGATGGCTCCCAAAAGCATGAAGTTAAGAGTAGCTGGGTTCAGACACAATCGGGTTTTCTAGAGCCACCGCAGAAGTTTTCTAGCACAGTTTTAGTTTTCAAAGTTTGGGTGTTTTGGCAATGTGTAAGCTCAGATGACAGAGAATCATAGAATCATTAGGGATTGGAAAGGACCTCTAAAGATCATGTAGTCCAGTCCAAAAAGTGTACTGATGGAAAGGACAAACATTCTCACTGACAGCTTTGTAGATTAGTTAACTGAAGGTCTTCCTGCCACAGCATTGCCTAGAGCAGTGACATGCTGACCTGCAAGTCTTGGCTGCTTTGGATAATTTAGATTTAATGAAATATTAAGTAATTTAATGAATGCTGAATTCCAGTCCCACCACCTTTTGATTCTTCATACCTGCAACTGCCTAGTCAGTGTGGTCGTGTAGGAGAGATCTTGCACCATTAAGCTTCTTGCAAGGGCTATAAAATCTGTCCCTTTACTTTATGCACTCTCCATGGAGGTGCTTTTGGGTAAAACTTACCTTCAGCTGAAGTGAGAAGAAACACTCTTCAGCAACTCTTCTCACTAATATGTGCATTCACACGCCACAGTTCAAATGAACACAGTAGAACCACCTTTCTGTGCAGCCACTGGGTTTCCTATGTGCTTAAATTGCACCTTTCACTCTACTGTGCAGAGATCCCGATCGGATGCTGTGGCAGGGGGATTGGACTAGATGATCTGTAGAGGTCCCTTCCAACCCCTAATGATTCTATAATTCTGTGAAATGAAATTTGATGTGCTAATTCTGAATTAAAGGCCACAATGCTTTTCACTATAAATATAACTTTTGTGTGTGAGAGCTTGTTTTTAGGTCATAGGCTTGACAACGCTTTATGTGTGTGTTTGATAAGGAGAGATAAACTAATGTAGTCCTAATTCATAGCAATATCTTAAATTAAAATCTTGGTGATTTTGTGTTAAAATTACTTTTGCTGAAGTCATGAAGCACACAGTCATTTTTTGAGTATTCTGCATCTATTTCTTCTTTTATTCCTGAACTTTTTTCTTTCTGTAAATACTTTCAGTGAGACTGGAAAATATCTATACAAATACCAACTGCTTACAGTAGCACAATAAAAAACCCAACGAAACATCCTGAAACTATTTGCCTCTATTGAGGACAAATATTTAAAATCTAAATATTAAACAAAAGTGAGTGGAGAAGAACATAATTTTTTTCCTAGAAAGTTAATATTTCCTCCCCCCAAAAAGTTAAGTTTAAGGCCGTAAATCACACTTTTAAGTATTTTATTAATATTGATGCTGTGCCACTGAGATACTACATTCACACGTATTATACTGAAAATGCTTGTGTTTAACCATAGACATGAAGTAGCTGACCTTAATCCTTTTGCTTGAGCACACACTTTGTCATGAAAGGTTGACATGTTGTATGAGCTTGGAAATCTCAACGATATTTTGCGTTCAGTAGGATTGTAGTCGAGTTTACGTTTAACGTGTATGTATAGTACAGAAAGAGAGATTCTGGGCCCACGTCTTACACATATGAATAAATAATGGTAAAGCTAATAAGATCTCTGAGAGAAAATTATGATTGTCTTTAATCACTAACCTTAAGCAGCAGCAGACCATATTATCAAACACCTTCATTTCTTATAAAACTATCTATCACACACAATATAGACCTGATGAAAAGGAAGGTGGAAGTAATCAGGACAGAATGCCAATTACCTCATTACTTGTCATAGCACATTGTAACTGGAAATTGCTTCTTTCAGGTTCTGTTTGCTCAGGCAATTACAATAAACTCTCTGCTTGACATGTTGTTTGCACAGATGTAGTGCATTAATAAACATGAGGGCTAATCTGAATTATTGAACCAGCCGCAATAATTCCAACAAAGGATTTATAATAAGTCCAAGAAAGCTGAGGTATCACTAGAATTCCCTGTAAGCAACACTGACATACTTTATCACATGTAAAATCCTCAAATTTAATGTACAGTACTGGAATATGTCCCATGGGTATTTTATATTTTCTAGTACTCTAAGCCCTCAGCAACTTCTATTATGAAGGAGACTCAACACTTCTAAGGGAAACGGCAATATCACAGGCTCGCTGGAAAATTACTTTATTTGCCATATGTTTTACACACCTTTCAGACCCTTATTACTGCAATTTGTCTCCCCACTCCCTAATTTTACTAAAAAGAAATATGCTACGCAGGAAAGCATGAAAGGGCCCGCATTAAATGTTCCGTGTTGTCAAATGGAAGAGCTCTAATGCTCGTGACATGAGAGGAATATCTATTTATTTATCCCTTAAAAGTTTGATCAGAGAAAATGTTCTTCACAATGTGCTCTAGACAGAACAGGAGTCAGAGTACAGTAGGGAAACCTGGAGCTCAATAGGGGATGTTTGTTCCACCCAGATCAGTGGATTTAAATCTTCTAACTCTTAAAGAGGTTCTTTTAAGAGCTTTGAAACACTGAAAGTGTGCTGGAAGGTTTTTCCAGTAGGGACAGCAGCTGAACTGATGTATATGTGTAGTTATTTAATAGCTGAACTGATGTGTATATGCAGTTAATTAATACCTGTACTGATGTATACATGCAGTTATTTAATACCTGTTCATCCCCGTAGCTGCGTTCCCAGTGTTTTATCACCATCCTTCCCAAGTGGCTGGATCATCATTTCTGCAACTCTAATCTGAGAAGCAGGGCATGATCCTGGTTACCTGGGACACACAATGACATTCAAACTTGGTCCAACAATCAAGCTCACCTATCCACTTAATTTTTTGTTATATATGATTTTACTGAATGATTTTCTCTTCTTCTACAGTCTGCAGCTGGATAGGACCCCCCACATTCATGCTGCTTATTCTTGACAGATTCTTCTCACAGATTCTAGAAGTCTGAACTACACAAAAAAGTGGATGAAGAAAAGACAGGAGGGATTGAAGCAGGTGGCACCAGGGGCCAGGCTACTTTTACCCTCAGTAGCCAGCCTCACATGTCATAATGGGTGTCAGGGTAGGACTACAGTGGTGGGGTATGCTGGTCACAGCAAAACTGTAAAGTTCTAGAGCTGCTGACAAATTAAGGTTGCCCATAAACATCTAATGGTCCAAGCAGATATAGCTACTGGGCAATGGTCCCGTGGCCTGCTCTTATGCAAAGGCTGGTGATAAGGTCTAGCAGGTTCTGGTTTTGGCAACCACTAACAGAGTAGTATTTTGAACCACATTCCTACACACTTAACACAGCTGAAAGTAAGAAACATAAGTATTACCCCTACAACACATCTAATCTGGGGGGTGAACCTCCAACACTGGTGCTCCAGGGACAGATTGAGGGGTTTTGCCCTCACTTTTCCTGCCTAAAAGGGACAACTTCTGGTAAGGTTTGCAACCTCAGGTGTGCTCTGTTTTTCCTCAAGATATGAAGCTTGTGTTCATGATCATAATTTTGGTTTGTAGAAGATAAAGCTACCTTGCAGTTTATGAATATATCACTGATAATCTAGAAGTAATAATCATGTCAATAAAATGTGATATTCATGTACCCAGATTTATCCTTTGAAAGTGACCAGGGCTACAGCAAAGGCAGCTCACATACCCGGTGTTTGGCTTGTAGTCACGTAAGAGACACTATCCATGTGTCTAACCTGCTTCTTGAAAGCTGCTGAACCTACAGCAAGCAGATTGTTTGTGTATCTGGTGTCAAGCCTCTAGTAACTAAACCACACCATTAGCTGTACTAATTAATGATTTTCAAACTGCTCTAATTCTGATCCTCTTAAGACATTAATATGCTTACATTGGATATCCTCAGGACTGTTGGTGTGGTTGGAGTTTTGAGCCCAGAATGAGGTCAGAGCACATGGAAATGAATGTGGAAAAAACACAAGACAAATTTGACAAGACAAATTTGATTTATTTCTGTGGGCTGCCCTCTGCAACTCGGGTTCCTCCAAAGAGCAGTAAGAACCACCTGGGTTTTTGGTGTCAGTGAAAGGAGTCCCAGGAGATGGTACTTTAAACCTACCTACGGGTACGGATAAAAAATGCTCTTTTCAATCTGCAGGGGTTTTCATGTCACATTCAGAAGCAAATGTTAATAAAAAATACAGCCATGTGATTGATTAAATGTACTTCATGCCCATGTGTTGTAAAGTGCACTTCAGTGCAAAGCTGAAAACTGGATGTAGATTTCTTACTGGTATTCCTGTTATTTTCATATATACCCTCTCTGCCTGTCGTGCCAGGTACTGTTTTCATGTAGAAGTGAAACCACATCTTCAAGGAACTTTCAAATCCCAATGTGTCCTCTTTAGGGCTTGTATTGACAATCACTTAGTTCATAAGGAGTTAAAACTTGGTACTGAGCTGATAAAGTAATCAATAGCCCGGTGCTGGAGTCCCAGGATGAGACCCAGGGTACACTTGGACAATTCCAAGTTCACATTTTCTAATTTTAAATAAATAGAACAACACCTGTAAGATGGAAGGCAGTGATCTAACATAGACTCAATCTCCTTCTGGAATTGGCTCCAAGTGTACTGATGGGTTAACTTTCAACCACTAGTGTTTAGGCAGTGGCAATGCAAGTGCCCACAGCTGACCTGATTTGGGTACTCCAAATCTGTACTCCAACACCATGGCTATGTCATGAGTGCATCATACTCCACACAGATATATTCACATCATTTTCACATGAGAGGCACTGGTGTTAAAATCAAACACCCTAACATAAGTTCCCTGAGAAGTGTCCCTCTCCCTGTCACAGCAGGATGCAGACACTGAACCTGCCGCTCTTTCTCCCCATCTCTCTTTTCCTGGTGCCTGTTGTCTACACAATCTAGGTAAAACTCAACTCTGTAGCAGTGTTTCACAGAGGAATCCAAATAGGATCACCCAAGGACAAGGAGTTGCTACGGGTCACTGCCATGACCTATACCTACAGATCTTTGTGGACACAGACTGTGAAGAACAGCATTAGAAGTGAAGGAGAACAAGTTCAGCAGAAGACAAAATCTTGTCTGTCTGTAACCCTCAAATATTGTAGATATGGTAGCCACCAAAATAAACCAAACCTTCAGTCGAGTTAATGAAAATGGATTTGTATCAGATGTCCAACTACTTATCAGGATCTGAATTTTCTGAATTGTCAGATGCTATTTTTTTTTAATACCTTGTTGGAAATTTGAACTAACCTAACTGGGTTGGATTTCCTGTTTTTCCTGGCATAGGAATGTTTTTCATCATATCACTCTGGATTCTGCAGAATAAAGCCTTGAATCTATTTTTCTTGTGACTGGCTGGAGAGAAGGATTCTTTCTACCTTAGAAAAACCCCAAAAACTCTAGAAGGAAGCTACGTGCCTTTCACAGAGAAACTCCATTAAAATGGAGGTCTCTCACCATGTCTCATGTTTGGCAGCCTGGATATTTCAAAAGAAATTAAACGTGCTCCAAACGGTGCATCCTTGATGGGATACTAAGTCTCTCAGATATTAGGAGCGACATTTACGTGGTGAAAACCTTTGATTTGTTTGAAGTCCCAGAGAAACAAGCTTTGCTCTTTCTGTGTTTGAACCAGGCAGGTTCCTTCTCCATGTGTCTGGGCCTAGCAGGAAGCACTGGAAACACTGGAAATGAAGTTATACTAGTCTGGCCAGGAGTGAAGCAGTCCCAGGAAAAGCAGAGGTGACATTTAGGAGATGCCTTGCAAAGTACAAACTAGAAAACAGAGGTGGAATCTTTGATACATTAATCACTAAGGCAGAGGCAAACTCTTCTGCCTATGATGAAACTGAGGAGCGTTTCCAACAGAGTATTTCACTAAAATTCTTCTTGGAGAGACTTTTGAGTTCGATAAGCTGTCCTTCTTTAAGCATTAATGTTTACTGGAATGTTGAATATTACTCTGTGCTGGAGTGTGCTTCATCCTTTCCAGAATTTTTATTGGTTTTATCTACAACATATGAAACAAGAAACTACTGGATAAAAGAAACTGGTATGTGCTGGGAGATTTCAGTCAAAGCAGGAGGACTTCCTGTGGTGTGATGAAAGACTCAGTTTAGGAAGTTTGTTTCATGTCTTAACTGAGAAATGAGTCCTTCAGAGGAACAGCTCAAACAGAGATCCTAGACGATTGCATTCATCACAGCTTTCTGGACTTCCTTTGTGGTTCTTATTCTACTAGCAACAAAGGTTGTTCCTGCTCAGCATCTAAGACCTGCCTAGCCTACGTGTACTTTTGCATACACACACATATGCACAAAACCACCAGGGTAAGAGGTTTCTCAGCTCCTAGTAATTCATATCTCAGATTTCTTATTCCTTCCTACTCAACCATTCAATTTCATGATTGACTGAAATTTGAGTGAATTAATGAAAAAAAAAAATATCCTTTGATGTTGTGTTGAGCTCATCTTTAAAAACAGTGTTGTCGTCCTACATCTAAGTTGCGTTAATGCAGATTAGGTCACTTCTCATTAATCTGAGCACTTTATGGAGTTTTAAGATGTATCTCTTGTTCTTTCACATATTAAAGGTCTGGCATCAAACTCTACTTTAATAAGGGCAAAATAAATAATAGTGAACCAGAAAAAGTTCTGTCTTGAGCAGAGTGAAGAACAGTCACCAAACCAAGCTGGCAATGTCCAGTTCTGAAGTTGAAACTGCTGTAAAGAGAAATACAGCCAAGACACCATTCAACCTTTTGAACTGCTATAAAAGTTGTGAGATTTCTGTGAGTCGTTCACATGTGTGACACTACATCCCATCTCCACAAGGAAACCCATCCTGTTTCACTTTGCTTCTAACACTTTTTTCCTTTGTTTCCTCATCTGATTGTGGAGACAGTGGACTGACTCAGGAGAGAGATAATTCTGGCCTCTGCCACAAACTTTCATCACCAAATGAGAGATCAAGGGCCACTTTTAAGTGCTACATGTACACTAAATCATAGAATCATAGCATATAGAATCATCAGGGATTGGAAGGGACCTCGAAAGATCATCTAATCCAATCACCCTGACACAGCAGGATCACCTAGACCAAGTCACACAGGAACACATCCAGGCGGGTTTTAAACGTCTCCAGTGAGGGAGACTCCACAACCCCCCTGGGCAGCCTGTTCCAGTGCTCTGTCACCCTCACTGGGAAGAAGGTCCTTCTCATATTGATGTGCAACTTCCTATGTTCCAGCTTACACCCATTGCCCCTCGTCCTATCACTAGATGACATTGAGAAGAGCCTGGCTCCATCCTCCTGACATCAAACCCTCACATATTTATAGACATTAATGAGGTCACCCCTCAGTCTCCTCTTCTCCAAGCTAAAGACACCCAGCTCCCTCAGCCTCTTCTCATTAGGGAGGTGTCCCACTTCCTTCATCATCCTCATTGCTCTACACTGGACTCCCTCCAGCAGCTCTGACCTTCTTCTCTCTGTCAGTTGCTACGAGGTCTCAATATCCTCATTTCATTCTTCCATTTTCCTGAAGGAGATTCTGGCTAAAGTGAGAGACAGTTTGAAAACCCTTGCTATTGTGTTTCTGAAGTTGTGAAAGACAGAGGGAGAGCAGAGAGAAAGTACAGAGGTGGTTCTGGGAAAAAAGCTCTTGTTTTCTGACTCGGTTTTGCAGTTCTGTAAAGGCCTTCTTAGTCCTCCAGCTTGAGGTGAATAAAGCAATTATACCCTAAGATAAGCATTAGTTTGAGGCACATATTTTTCATTTTGGTAGACCTGAGGGACAGCCTCAGTAGATACTGTTCCTTCCCCCAGGCTCTTCTGTGTTGCACAGAGAGCCAAAAGGCTTCGATGCCAGCACAGGGAATAGGCAGTTGAAAATACAAGGCTGAAAATCTCTGGTTTGCCCTGCCTGTACTCAAATGCACACTGCAGCCTAGACAGACTAATCGTCCCAGGGTCCCCATACACTCCACAGAGAGAATGAAGCTTCAAGGGCTTACTCAAGCACTGCAAATCCTGCTCTGGAAGTATCTGGCTACAGTTACCTGTTGTGAAGTGTTCTTAGGTGCTTTTTCAAGTTTAGCCTTTAATGTCTTCGTCTCTGTAAAACAGATGTAACTGTATTTCTCTTCCTTGGGGGTGTATCACAAAGATGCCTTTATCTGTGCCAGAACTCAAGTATTAAAAGTGAGTATCAATACATCAATAGATAAATAGAACACTTGGGTTTGTGACAATATATTTTTTGGCAGATGTGAAAATCTACAGTCCTGTTAGGAAATAATTTTAGCTGGATCATTAAAAAAATTCCCAAACCATGGAGCTCAGTGTTTGAAATGTCTGATTCCTCAGTAGACCAAACAGACATGCGGTGACTCTACAGAAGGAATACTCATACCTTTGTAATACATATTTAGTCCTTGAAGACCTATAAGGATTTTACCACATCAGATGCTGTCTTTCACTATTAAACAATTATAAATTCTATGGCTAAAAGCTAGGTGGTAACATCATTAACCACCTAAAAAACTTTTTAATAATAACTATCCACTAATAGGAACAAGAGCTTCTTCCTGTGTACACAGAAGCAGTCGTAACTACCCACTTGACTCCAGTTTTTCAGGATTGTGAACTCTGCACATATTTTCTTCAAGTCCCATTAGTGCTAATAACAGTTGCAGACTCACGCTTTTAGACCGTAGCCTGTGCCCTAGGGAGTTTTTAAACATCAGAATAAATTTGAGAACTGTTTTCTCCTGCTTTAAAAAGAACAACCACAACCCACATTGAAAACATAGAACAGCATACAGATATTACTGACAGACCTGAACCACCACCCAAGAAAGCCAAAAGTACTGCCTCTCTAGTGATGTTCTCTGACTGTCATTCCAGTCTGAAAAACAGCCACAGAAGAAGATAATCTAAGAATTGGAATTTTTTCATGTTCTTTGAAGTGAGTGGCCACCATTTTGCAGCATTTCCTATGTGCCAAACAGGTTTTCATTACCTTAGGCTCAAGAAGAAGAGGAATGATATTTACAGTAACATAATGCACATACATACGATATTCTAGACACATTTTAAACATAGAATAACTTGCTCAATTATAGTGCAACAGAAAAGAATCTTACTTTCTTTTCCTTATTTTATAGTTTTTGATATGCATAGAGGTAAGAAATGCCTCATCTTTTCTGGCTTCTCAACCACTACCTGCACTCATTCTAATCACATAAATAAACAAAACTGCATAAGAAAAACTGTTGATAAGTCTTGTGATGTAAGTGTTGTTACTTCAGTAAGCTGAGAGTATAGAGTCTATTACTGTAGTCTTGTATGTGATTCTAGGTATAATTATTTTTTATCAGGCTCTTCTCAATGTCATCAGCTTAGGGCAACGAGGATCATGAAGGAAGTGGAGCACCTCCCTTATGAGGAGGGGCTGAGGGAGCTGGGTGTCTTTAGCTTGGAGAAGAGACTGAGAGGAGACCTCATTAGTATCTATAAATATGTGAAGGGTGAGTGTCAGGAGGATGGAGCCAGGCTCTTCTCAATCTCATCTAGTGATAGGACGAGGGGCAATGGGTGAAAGCTGGAACACAGGAGATTCCACATTAGTAGGAGAAGGAACTTCTTCCCAGTGAGTGTGACCAAGCACTGGAAGGGGTTGCCCAGGAAGGCTGTGGAGTCTCCTTCACTGGAGATGTTTAAGACCGGCCTGGATGTGTTCCTGTATGACTTGGTCTGGGTGATCCTGCTGTGTCAGGGGCATTGGACTAGGTGATCTTTCGAGGTCCCTTCCAATCCCTAATGATTGTATGATTCTATGATTTTGAGGTTTAGTTATCCAGAAAACAGAAATAGGAAGAGTAGAATGGAGATCACTGTAGGATAGATGAGTTGATAATTGGTTTTGTTCAGGTTATCCTAAAGATTAGGTCATAAAAGTGCTTTCAACTGTCTTATTACCTCTTTCTTTTTCTACATTTCTACTCTAGGATAGTGTTCAGCATTACTGATTAGTATCACTTATTTGTAGGTAACATAGAAACATCCAGAATGGTGGTCTAGGCAAGTCATTTAGCACACTGTACCGCACAGTCGCAACGGGTGAAAACAGGCAGTGCTTTTACAAAGCTATGTGAGGACAGAACATCTCTTCTGATCTGCTTACTTCTGCTTGCTCAAAACTTGATTGTTTGTTCCTCTTTCAGAAGGCTTGGGATGATTAGTATCTTGTCGAACCAAGACACTGAGCACATTCTAGTCTCCCACTGCACAGCAGCACATGTTGTGAAGGATTAAATAACACCACTAACTGCACAGCTAAAATACGTAAAAACTGGGTGACTACCACAACCTTTGGTCAGTTAACAGTTAAAGTAAACCATCAAGTTCTCGTGCCCCTCTGTGCAATGTTTTCAGGAGCCAATCCATTTCAAAACCTTCAGAAAATTGCTTCCCTACAGAATTTCTTTGTACACTGAAGGCATTCATGTAATATAAGCAAGTATGAGCAAAAATGACTATTGCATTTCCACTTATTACTGTTAGCAGTATTAATTATGGCTTTATAGCCTCTACGTTCCACCTTCCATAAAATGAAGTGTCGGTGATATTATGAAACATCTAGGCCTTCTTGAAAACATTAATACCATCAATAAATATCACTGTTTGCTCATAAAGCTACATAGAGTAAGTGCTAAGTTTAACTTGTCACTTGCTTATGAAAAAGGGTCTTCATCTTCAGTCTGGAACTGAGGAAAAAGAAGAACCTGCCTCTCAGTTTGATTTTTCAGTTTAATCTTCTGTTTAATCCACATTTCAGTATTAACCCTGATTAGCTTTATGGATGTGTAGAACATTTTGGCCCAAGTGGTCCATTTGTTTGAAAAAAATATCTGGAACAGGTTGTGCAGGGAGGTTGTGGAGTCTCCTTCACTGGAGATCTTTAAGACCCACCTGGATGTGTTCCTGTGTGACTTGGTCTAGGTGATCCTGCTGTGTCAGGGGGATTGGACTGGATGATCTTTCCAGGTCCCTTCCAATCCCTAATGTTTCTATGAGTCTATGATTTATTTTTAACACAGATGCAATAGCAGGGAAAGGCAAATGTTTTCAATGTGCTATAAAAAACCAGATCTCAGATCCCAAAGATGTTATTCATAAATATATTTGAAAGTGGTTCATGGAACCACAGTTAGCTTGATATAATCAACCAGGTTGTCTGCTGAAAGATGACAGTGCAGAATTTGTAACTTCTCTTGTCCAAACCCAAACATTTCAAATCTTTCAGTGCCTCAAGGCAATGTAAAGGGCATACTGCTTTTAAGTCTTCTGTTACTGAAAATCACAACGTCTTGTGGCTGCTGACCACAAGCAGTCCAGAGAAATGACATCCATAGGTCTTCTCTTGTCCAATGAGAGTCATTCTATCATAGAAGGCCACTAGGCTGGTCAGCAAGACCTTGCCCTTGGTGAAGCCATGCTGGCTGTCTCTACTCACCTACCTGTCCTCCACGTGCATAAATGCAAATAAATAAGGTGTGTCTAGACCTGTAGCTGTGTCTGATACAAAAGCCTTGCCTCGCTCTTTGCCGTTTACAAAGTCCTGTGCTTGGACTTCTGATGTACAGAGCAGACAGGTGAAAGCAGTGGACGCTGGTCACCTTGACTTCTACAAGGCTTTCAGTGCTATCTCCCATAATATCCTCACTGTCAAGCTGAAGGCAAAGAGCATCCTGCCCCTGGGCTGAATTAGGAAAAGCAGTGCCAGGAGAAAGGGAAGGAGAATTGCCTGGGGAAATGGCCCTTGGCCTCTGCTCAACCCTTCTAAAACACATTCGGGTCCAGCCCTGCAGTCACTGGTGCAACAAAGACATCTACTTACTGGGCAAAGTCCAGAGAAGGATCACAAAGATAATGAAGGAACTGGGGCATCTTTCATATGAGCAGAGTCTGAGAGAGCTGGAACTATTCAGCACGGAGAAAAGAAAGTCCAGGGGGATCTTATGGTTGTGTACAAATACCTGGTGGGGGACATATAGACCTTAGAGCTAGACTTTTCTCGCTTGTACTCATTGAAAACGCATGAGGCTGTGGGCATCGATTGAAATTTGGGGAATTCCATAAGGAAAAACCTCTGAACTTTGAGGACAGCTGATACTAGAAGTGCACCCACCTAGACAGGACAGTCATTAAAACCACATTTATGATCAATGCACTGGTTTCCATCACCTTTGACATCCTGCTCAGAATATTGTGGTGTCCTCGATCCAAACAATCCCAAGCTACCAACGCCAGCACCAGCAACCAAACACTCAACAATTTAACAGCCTGTTCTGCTGAAAGACCTGCAGCATACAAAATTTTCATTTATTGTAGTTTCTGTGAATTTTCTTACCTAAATGTATTTGAGATTGTCCCTACTTTCAGAGGGTGCGGTAAGCCTCTGCCCCATTTAGCTATCCTGTGAATGACATCCCCTAATCCAGAGCCTGACTCTAAGAGTTCATGACTCTTAGCAATAGAAAGCTTTTTTCTGGCCTCAGAGGGCTCTGCTTCAGCCTCTGGGTTTGGCACTAGAGATATCAGTAAGTAATTTTCCATTAGTGTCTTGGTCATTGACTCAGAAACATTTCTGGGGTTCGAAGGTGGATGGAGACAGTTCAGTTACTGTCTTGACGCAGAATGATTGCCATCACCTTATACTTTTAAGGAAAGGTTGTGCTTGATGTTCCCCACATACCAACCAACACTCCAGACTACAGAAAACTGTTTTCAGTAAGACAAAGCATAAAATTTAAAACCTGTGGCTACTGTATTGTGCAAGTGTAAAATCTGCTCTCTACTAGTGTTAATAAAGGACTGTATGAAGCTCTAGATAAATTAGGACAAAAATGTTGCAATGGGAAGTTTAATGTTTTACTCTCTATAGCCATAAGGGAACATGCTAAAGAGGATTATCGTTCTACTGTCATTAATTATTGGATGCAAGAAAAGACTTTATGACTTAAGTTTATTAATAAGAGGGAGGAAAGGGGAAACACATAGAAGGGGACATGTGACAGAAGAACTGTGAGTAAAAGCAGAACTCTGTGCTCAGAAGTACACAAGAGGAAAAGAAATATGAGGTCTAGTTCAGTGCATTTCTAAAGATTTTCCCGATTCATCCTATTTTTTATGTAGCAGGCACTGTGAGCTTTTAGAGTGGGTCTCAGAAGTGTTGGCTGCTGTCTCAGTGTCCTCTGCAACCAATTCTTGTGTCGTAGTTCCCTGGCTATGAAACAGGGATACCACAAGCCACCTGAGGATACCACAAGCTGCTTTGCAAAGCGTTCCAAGATGTTGTGAAGCGCTGCAGAAGAGCAACGCGTTGCTCATTGCTCCAGCTTTTCTTGCTTAATTTATTTTAAAGGGGTTCAATTTTTCCTTGTTCTGCCCCAGCTTTTTGCAATGTGAGCACGTATGTAATTATTAAATATACATAAATGGTGTGAATTCTAAGTGCCAGGAGTGGGAACATGCTCTCCTTATTCAGAATTTCATAAGGGGTGTTAATATGCAGAGTTGGTGTGTGCACTTGGCAGCTGCACTGACATGATAGAGTGTCAGCTTCTTTGTTAATGATCCGCACAGGAAAGTATCCCCACATAGGCCTTGACAACTGACATACCATTACAGTCTATTGCATCAATAATCCATGCATTCAAGTGCTCCCCACTCTTCCAGGCAAGCCTGACACAATAGTCTATAATATCTCTGTGCAGTGTGTGAACAAGAGGCCTTGATACTAGAGTGTGATGACTCTCAGAGAGACACCATGGTCTAGTGTGTAAATGATCTTTGTTATAAATACAGTGATCACTGAGGATCTTTGGATCTGATATAGTCTCAAGGCAAGTTTCCTTTTCCAAAAATAAAACAATGACACAGGAGGTTTGGATTTGAAAACAAAAATTACAGCAGAAATACATGCTGATGTTCCTAAGTCCTGTGCAGGGAGCTAGAGCTGGAGATGGGTTTGAAGTTCCAGCCTGATGCTATTGAAACAACATCACCTCACTCAGCAGCAGCCCTCTGTGGATTGAACTACACAAGCTGCCTACTGTGGCAGAACCACTCCTGTGAACTTCTCAGCACTCCACAGCCAGTGAGCTCAACTTCTGTCTACCTGATCATCACTGCTATGGCCACAACAGGGTGGAGGCACAACTAGATTCGCTACCATCACCAACCAGAGCAGCTCAGCACAGGGTGGAGCTTTGCCTGCCTGAGTAGGTGGGTGAATATTCACTCAGAAAGTAGTTGCTGGCTCTCTGTTGTTCCAGCTAGAAGGTTTGTAGCATCCAGACTAACTGATTGTTAAAGCTAGCTTTCATAAATCGACAGCATCTTGCAGTGCTTGCTGTGTGGTCACACAAAAGCACCAGCGAAACTCCAAGGCCCTTTCACCTGTGCTGGCTCTAAAAGGCTACTTAATTCTGGATGTTACTGTTCTAGAAATGAAAACAAAGAGAAGAGTGAAAAGGAACTGATTAGCTGGTAGCATCTTTGTCAGGACAGCCACAGAGAGCCATTTCAGTTGCAATGGTAGCATCTGCTTGCAGGTGAAAGTTTGTCAGTTGCCAAACTCATGGGGTTCAACAAGACCAAGGCTAAGGTCCTGCATCTGGGTCAAGGCAATCCAAAGCACAAATACAGGCTGGGCAGTGACTGGCTGGAGAGTAGCCCCGAGGAGAGGGGGTGCCTGTGGACCAAAAGCTCAACATGAGCCAGCAGTGTGCACTTGTGACCTGGAAGGGAAACCTGATCCTGGGCTGCATCAGGAGAATTGTGGCCAGCAGGTTGAGGGAGGTGATTCTCCCCCTCTGCTCCGCTCTGGTGAGACCCCACCTGGAGGACTGTATCCTGTTCTGGAGCCCTTATTACAGGAAGGATGTGGACGTGCTGCAGCGAGTGCAGAGGAGGACCACGAGGATGATCAGAGGGCTGGAGCACCTCTCCTATGAGGCCAGACGGACAGGGTTGGGGCTGTTCAGTCTGGAGAGGAGGAGGCTTAGAGGTGACCTTATTGTGGCCTTCCAATATATGAAAGGGCCTACAAAAAAAAAGTTGGAGAGGGGCTTTTTAGGATGTCAGGTGGTGACAGGACTAGGGGGAATGGAGCAAAGCTGGAGATGGGTAGATTTAGAGTGGATGTGAGGAGGAAGTTCTTCACCATGAGAGTGGTGAGAGCCTGGAATGGGTTACCCAGGGAGGTGGTGGAGGCCCCATCCCTGGAGGTGTTTAAGGCCAGGCTGGATGGGGCTCTGGCCAGTGTGATCCCCCATGTTAGGGGAGTTGGAACTGGATGATCCTGTGGTCCCTTCTTACCCAGACTGACTGTATGATTGGGGGGGGATTGGACTGGGTGATCTTTCAAGGTCCCTTCCAATCCCTAGTGGTTCTATGATTCCATGATTCTATCTTATTACAACAAAGTGCCAATGTATTGCTCTTGCTGAATTTTCTACGTAGCCGTTAGGCTGAGTTTAACCCTAGTGCTAATTAAGCAGTAACTGGAGGCACACAGTGCATGAAAAGACTTCGTAAGGCATCAGTCCTTGACTTTGCTGAATGTGTTTCTTCTTGTGTGTGTGTGTGGTTTGCAGTCACAAGGTCCTCCACCCCAAGAAAGCAGTATCCAGACACTGACATTGTGCTGCCATCAGAATCGGTATCAGCTAGGAGCAAAACGTGAGACCTTTGCTCGGCACGCATCCTCCACTGCCCTTCCTTTCTGTCATCCAGCCCAGGTGATTTGCAATCATCTGTTTACCTACTGGTTTAATAATGTTGCAGCTTCATGACACTTTATTTCTGTTCTGGATTTTTTCTTTTCTGATGAATTATATGGGTGGTCACTCAGGCATGCCTGCTATTTTCTGAACAGCAAAGCACTGTAGAAAAGCCACTTTCGAGAACCATTTTCCTCTTTCTCTCTAAGACTGTTTTATATTAAGATGGGCACTCTGCCCGTATGTTCTTTGAAGAAGGACATTCCTGTAACCCAGCCTATGCAGGAATGAGGTCAGAAGGTTTCTCTCTCCATTAATTCTTCAAACATTTCCGTTCCTGCGTCCAAGTCACTGAAAGAAGGTTCTTCATTTGCCAGGTACTGTAAGTAGCTTTCCTGAAGGGAAAGAAAGAGTGCTACAGGACCTACACCTTACCCTCAGAAGTTCAATGCTGTATAGTCTCCCTTAAAGAGAAAGCTGAGAGCAACTGGTTTTCATATCACTTAAACATATGCAAGCAAAGGGGATGTTACGTGGAACCACTCTGACTGGTAGGAGAATATGGCAATACCTATTATCTACTCAAACTGACTGCTTTATTATTGCAGCTTTCATATGATCTTTGTTCAGCAGTCTTTTGGAAACAAAGGCTATTTTTAGTTAGTGACTTTTGACATTAATATGCATCAGGGCCCGTCTCTAAGTTCTGGCATTTGTTATAACAAAACTTAATTATGCTGGGTAGGCTTCAGCACACCTAACCACGGCCACCTGAGAGCAGGATGTCTGCTCCAAGCTAATCTACCTTCCAGGTAATCTACCTGCCAGAGAAGAAGGCACTTAGAAGGGACAGTTGAGCCTATTCTAAAATAGATGTATAAGGCTAAATTCCTTGAAAATGCTGCTATTTTGCATGGTTACATTTAGGTGACAAGGGTTCTATGCATTTTTTCAAGTGATCCATACATAACATGCCAGAACCTCAAGGTCTCAGCTGAGACCTTACCCTGAATGCTGCATTCACTTAAATAGATTTATGAGTCATGTCATTATGGTTATCAACAGACTTCAGGGGTTTCACACTGCCTAATTTTAGGCACATAACTTGAGTGCTTAAGTGCTTGAGGCCAGTACCCAAGCAGAAATTCTGAATCGTTGAGGAATTTGTCTCCTTTTTATGGTGGAAGTCTGCTTGAAGTAGGTGTCTGAATTAAGCTGTGTGCATCCTACTTTTCTCCCTTTCTTTAGTAGCCACTCAATAGCACACATCTTGGAATTTGCTGTTTAGTTGTCTTTGGGTGTGTTTTGCTTGATTTGGATTTTTGATTCGTTTAGATGGCAGAAGCAGCTTTATATCTCGTTCAGGAAAAACAAGTTGACATTAGTTGCCTCCTGCAGTATGTGGAGAAACATGAATTGCCTCCAGAAGAGCCTTAATTTCTGCCTATACTGAAATGTGCCACTGTATCAGGGCTACTAAATATCCCAGGATCACATCCCAACACTATCCCAAAGAGTATCAGAAAGACACCACAGTTACTCAGTAAAGGAGAAAGCAGAGCTCATCTAGAGTGCAAAAAAGTGATATATGAAAGAAGGAAAAATCAGTGAGAAATAAATTGCCTCTGTCTTGCCTTGATTTTTTTTCTCCCTTTATATATATATATTATTTCATGCGAATAATGACATTAATGCTATGCCTAAAGTTGAATTTATAATTGCAGAAGGTCAGAAAATTGAGATTTAATGTTCCCATCATAATACAATGGAATATTAAACCCAAAGTGACAAAACCCTGCATCACAGATCACCTCCTAAATGGAGCTATTATTGACTGATTTTTTTGTTTATGGGGGAACTACTGAGCTGTGTGTTCAATGCCAGGGTATCAGCTTGTTTTGTGTACAAAACTGTTTAGAGTCAGGCTTCTTAGGTCAGCCTGTTCTTAAGACATCCTACAGCTGAACCAGACTCGTGTAAGCAGAATATAGACAGAGACTGATCTGAGAAGCAGGGGCATAGAGGAGAGAAAGAAGGAGAGGTCATTGTGAAAGTTCAGTCAAAGGAAATGGAACTGAAGATTTTTGATGCATCTCTTTTGCTGGCTCTTTTTTTTTACTAATTTATCCTTTAATACAAGTAGAAATTGTTGATGACACAATATTACGCTGAGAAGTTGATTGAGTATAACCATGAACTGACATTTTTGGAATGCACAGCTCCTTGGCATGAACCTCGGGAAATTAAAATCAAATGCATGTATTGATGCTAAGATGAGCTTTACTCAGCTTTGAGCACAACATGTGCTGCTTCTTTTTCTTGTGAATTAAGTGGCAACAAGCTGGTAACCAGGAAGGATCAAGATTCAATTTTATTCAATAGCATGGACTTTGTGTACTTAAATGCACAAAAGGTAACCATTGTAGGTAAATTACTTGTTCAGCTGAAGCACAGAATTTTCGTGCTGCATATAAACAGTAATATTTACATTTAACAAAACTTCTGCCATGCATGGATCACACTGTTTCACCACAAGTTTTGCAGTCACATGGCAAGTTTGGGTCACATTATGAATGCAAAAATGTTAAAGGATATTGTGTGATGATACTGTTCACACTTGTCTCCATGACTTTACTCGAAGAGTAGTCAGGCATTGGAACAGGCTGCTCAGGAAGGTGAATCAGTCACTATGCCTGGATATGTTTAAAATCATTTAGATGTGGTACTTGGAGATATGGTTTAGTGGTGAACTTGGTAGAGTAGGTTTATTGATCGGACTTGATGATCTCAGGGGTCTTTCCTGATCTAAATAATACTGTGATTCCATGCATATCATAGAATCATGGAATCATTAGGGACCTTGAAAAATAATCTAGTCCACAGCAGGATCACCTAGACCAGTTTACACAGAAACATGTCCAGGCGGGTCTTAAACATCTCCAGTGAAGGAGACTTTACAACCTCCATGGGCAGCCTGTTCCAGTGCTCTGTCACAGCGCTCGCTGTGAAGAAGTTCCTTCTCACATTGATGTGGAATCTCCTATGTTCCAACTTTCACCCATTGCCCCTCGTCCTATCACCAGATGACATTGAGAAGAGCCTGGCTCCATCCTCCTGACACCCACCCTTCACATATTTATAGACATGAATGAGGTCACCCCTCAGTCTTCTCTTCTCCAAGCTCAAGAGACCCAGCTCCCTCAACCTCGTCATAAGGGAGGTGCTCCACTTCCTTCGTCATCCTTGTTGCCCTGTGCTGGACTCCCTCTAGCAGCTCTGTCACAACGAGCTGTCATATTTAGATGAGCACTAATGCTGAGCCATTAGGATGCAGGATGGTTATATACCCCAGGTCATCAGTATCTGTACATGAAGACTTTGGTGTGTGCTGATCTCTACAGATACTCTTAAGAACATGTTCTTTTTCTTAAAAAATGCTGGCATGCATTCAGTGGTATGGAATAAATAAGGCAGAAGATTATTAAAATGTAGCTTGAATGGTGGACAACTGTGGTTTATGATACACTGAATTTTATCATCTTGCTGGTTTCTGAATGCATTCACCCTGAAATGCAGTCAGGTTAACAGGTTCTCGGGTAGTCATGTGAAAGGGTCAGGTGAAACAGGATTTCAGCATTCAGAAAAAATCATTCCCATAACATAAATGGGAATTGGAGCTGAGATTTGCTTTGAAGCCATAGCCTGAAATGCCAGTGTTTGTACTTAAGGTGTGCTTATTTGCTTATATTACATTTCGGTCTTTGACGGTGGAAGACACTTACCTGCCCCAGCTGTGCTTAAAATCTCTAATACATGGGAGATGTCAGGTAAATACTGATGAAAAGAGCAGCCCTTCTTCACCACCACACACTGATCTCAAGTCGTCTGATATAATTTGAAATGACAACTGTGCTCTTTACAACACTAATCCTAGATTTCTTATGCTTCTGCTGGAGATTCAGACACCAGCCTGTATTGAGATGTAGTGCATTGTGGATGCTGCCTGATCCACAAAATGTGGTGATTACTTAATCTTAATTCTGTTAAAATACTATTTTTATTTCTGGAAAAGTCATCATTTTTCTTACAGTTTACTTGCTGTTTATTTATTAACCCATCTAAACCTGATGATTCTATGACTTGGTCTAGGTCATCCTGCTGTGGCAGGGGGATTGGACTAGATGATCTTTCAAGGTCTCTTCCAGTCCCTAATGATTCTGTGATTCTATGATTCTATTAACTGCCCACTAATCAGAGCTTCAAAATCAATATATATATATTTTTTATATATATATGTAACCTGCACAAACATGCACACACACATATCTGTCTTTAATATTAAGTGTGGCTAAAGAAAAAAGAATTAAACAGATGACATATCCAAAATAAATTGGCCCAACTGTAAATCTGTTAAGGATCAAATAGGATTAACTTTGGAGTAAGTGAAGTTTAGTGTAACACAAGCTGTGGAATGAATCTGGGCTAGAACACAAAGACATCCAAATGGTGGCTCACTCAGAACACACTTTCCTTAGGCGTACACGAGGTTGGTTCCTTGACAATTGTTTACTAGCAGCTTTTAAGACACAAACAGCTGTGAGTGACAACAGTCTGTCATAAAATTTGTCTAAGTTCATGGCAGAGAGCTGCAAACTCTGACACCTACTGAAAGAGGTATCGTATTTGCAAGCAGTCAAAAGTGATTGAAAACCAGATGAATCTGTTAGGATACCTCTTGCCATTGAACACTGTTGCCTATGCCAAATATGCATTCGTAATCTACAATCTGTTATCTACTGACACTGATGCTATAAGGTAGCATTGTTAAGAGTGCATTGATATGTAGACATCTATTCCACAGTAAAACCTCTTATTTTATGAGAAAGAAATCTACAAGATTCATAAGATTCAACCAACATTGCCACAGATGGATGATTTTAACCACATTACTCTCCGAGTTGCAGAGTTTCTGCACAATTTCTAACACAATATAGAAAAAATATCAACAGTAGGATTATCTACCAGGGGAACGTGCTGCAAAATCTACAGCCTTTAATGGTAAAGAAATATGCTCAGGATAACCACAGTTGTAATTACTTTACACGCATAGGTACACTGCATACCATGATGGGCAACAGATAACAGATAACAGATACTGTTCAGTTATTTAATTATTAGGGTTGGCCTGGAAACGTTCCTCCTTGATTGTAGTTAGCTTAATCAAATATGACTCGAGCATCTGAGTTGGCACAAACCCTGCAGGAACCCATTGAAATGACAAGGAAGTGAAAAGCTGTTCTTTCATTCCTTCACATCTTAATCTGGTTATTTCTGGAAGGACCACTGCAGCAGGACAAGTGCCAGGAACAGGCAAGCTCTGTGAACTCCTTCAAAGGAAGTGTAAGCAATACAGTCATGTCTGCTCAAGGGCTTGTCTGTACGTCAGAGAGTAGTGTCTGTGCAACGAGCCATAAAGATGTAGCTACATCAGTGCTGACTTCCCTGTTCACAAATCCTGAGTCTTACTGCTGCTGCACTTCAGCGCTGTGGGCACGATGTCTCAAGAGTCCTGGGGAGGTCACCTAAGGACCAGACTGGCTGCACACAGGGCTCCTAGGTGCTAGGACGCAGGTGAGGGCAGCAGCCCTCTTTCCTCCTCCTCCAAGTCAGGTGGGCTTCCACCAAGGTACCTACAGTCCTACAGCAACAGTGACAGCGGAGACAAGGCAGATCTCCAGGTCTGGTTACTCTCCTTAGTCAGTGAACACACTTTGAAGAGAACACCATCGGGTGAAGCAGGAATGTTCACTGAAGTGCCTGGGAGGATGACTACGTTGCAGAGCTGATGACTTCTGTGAGGGTATTGTGCACCCATTTGAGCTTACTCTCCAAGGGATTGTGCACGATCTGCTGTGGCAACCTTGCTCCTTCCTGCCATATCAGTAGCACTTCATACAGTCATAGGTCCACTATACACAAACATCACTGCATAATGTAGAGTTTTATGTTGTGGTGCAAAAAATTATTTGGAGAGTTAATGAAAAGTTATAGCATTTTATTTTTTAATGTTAAATAAGAAGTAAAACTCAAAGCTTTTTGTCTTTTTTCTGTTTTTAAAATGTATTTTCTCTTTCACTGATTTGACCACTATTACCTGGCCACTAATTTCTGTGCAATATTGCAGTAAGGATCATCTGCATGGACATGGACCCATTATGACAGATGCTGTAATACAAAGAATGCTCTTAAAAACACATAGAGCAAGAGAAAACGAGTTTTGTCAGCCAAGCAAAGTGGTCGTAATGTATGTCTCATAGGCTAGTCTCACTTGAAAACTGTTCATACTCTCTGTTTACTACCTGTTGTGAATATTCGTGACTGGATCAGCTGAGTTAATTTTGTTTCTCCCCATTATGTTTCCTGAAACTTTCAAAATGGAAGATCACACGTAATCAATGATAACAGTTTGAAGCTTTCAGGATTATTGGTGTGTTTCAAAAAAGATAGAGTATACATATTTTTACAAATAAGTCATTAGGCAGTTGTCAAGAAATGTCTTTTGGGGTGCTTGAAATGCTCTGATTTCTCATGTCACATTTTGTTTATTAATAGCTGCAGATTGTTTGCTCAAGAGACATTTCAAGACCGTGTACAATTTGTTCTGTGTTTATGAGGAATAAAAATTTTGTGAGAATAAATACTCAGTCATGAACAATTTTCCTTGTGATGAGAAAAGTTTGATGAGTATAGTCAGCACTGTTTTGGAGCGGGGGAGCGTTGATGTAATGGTACTTTTCTTTCTGTTTAATGATAGTCATATGAGTTAAGGTACTAAAAATATCAAGCTATTCTTATGAGTCGTAAGTTGGAAGTAAGTAGAGTATACTTTGTCATTATTTAATATATTTTTTGTTAAACCTGAAGTATTTAAAATATTAATACATATTAGTGGATTTTAGACTTGCTCAGTCAACTTCTGGCATAACTTGTGTCATATCTACAATCACATGGCCAAGATACATGAGATACTACAAAAACTGGTCTCTAGCATCCCTTGACTTTTGAGTGCTTTCCAGACTCCTAAAAATACAATATTGACTCAAGCACTAAAGTAGTTTCCTTGATCCCAGCCAGTGCTTCCAGCTCTGCTTCTGCCTAGGATTGCTGGAGCTTTATAAGGCAGATCAGAATTGCTGCTAAAATTGTTCTCAAGACAGAAATTAGCATTCATAAGAGATTAAAACTGTGTAGGAGAAAACATCACATAAAAATTGTGTCTCCATCATTTAACCATTGAAACTCTATTAAAGCAAAGCTTCCAGATCCATAATTTGTAGGAGTACTGTCCAGGCTTCTTCACTGCTTTAAGCAGTTACCAGTTTCTATCTTCTTGTGAATATCTCCCCTTTTGCATTATCTGCAGATTCAGACCCAATTTCCTGCCACATGAATGCTTTACAGGCTAAATTATTGACCTCTCCAAAGCACTGCCCCCTTCCTTCACCACAAAGATATTTTTATTCAAAAATATTTCACCTGTGAAAGAGTATCTTATGTAAACAGTGAACTTGCAGGATATAAGGCTTACTGTATGCTCTTGGACAATATTGCCATTGTGAAAACGCTGATAGAAGATAACCACTTCAGACTTTTCAAATAGAACATTGAGATAAAATATTTTCATTCAGAAAGAAAACATGAACGTTAGTAAACAACTCTTTTCTTTTCCCCCTTCCCTTCCCTTCCCCTCTCCTCTTTGCTCTCCTCTTCCTCTCCTCTTTGCTGTCCCGTCCCCTCTTCTCCTCAGAGTCTGCTATATTTTTGCTTATGTCACCTACACAGGTTTTTACTGTTTGAACACTGAAATTTTTTCATATATCCATAGCCTGGATGAAGTATAAGTCTTTTTTTGCAACATTTTTAAATGAATAATTGCAATTTCAACCCTCAATTTAATGGACTACTTTAGATCATTAGTTTTCACTGAGACCAGGCATAAGGAAAAGATCTGTCACCTAAAGTTTCCTTTCAGAGCAGTGATTTCTGCTGCTTGTTTTCAAATCGTTGCATTTTATTTTAAAAATAGAGGGAAAATAATTTGTATGCAATCCTTTACACTCTAATGAGAAAATCCACTGGTAATGTTACTATCAGTTATTAAATCCTACATGTAGTTTCCAGAATGCCCAACTGCAGTGAGCTGACTTCTGTTTCAAAGGCAGTATAGACCTACATGAAGGTAACTACAGTCTTCTTTGTGGTGAAAAGCCTGATGCAGCTGAGATTACCTCAAAATATTCTATACAGTTTGCTAGCTGTCTTAGAACCATTTTTAGATAATATTTCAGGTTAAAAAATTAAAATTAATATTCAGATCAGTATGTCAACCTTATTTGACCACTTATGTAATTTGAGATACAGGGCCGGATGGTAGTAGCCTCTTCCTGCTTTTAGAAAGATCTGACCGCCTAAAAGACTTCAGAGTGCAGAACTGTGAGTCAAGGCTGAATGCACAAATCTTACAATACGTTGAATCTTCTCTGTTTGGGTGATTGAAAGTCCCTAATCAACCAAAACCAAACCAAACCCAAACAATCTTGAACAAAACCAAACTAATGATGTATTTGCCAATCGCTTCTTTCTTGAACACCTCAATGTCTACATTTGTGACCCTTGAGCGATGGGAAGTACAGTCCTTATTTCTCATATGCCATAGCAGAACTGTAGGGATTGCAGCCTTGCGCTCTTCTAGACTACAATTATCTATTGACAAGGATTATCTTTCCTGCTTTAATAAAGTTGTCATTTGCAGAGCAGTTTATGAAATGCTTAAGCTAATGTTACAGGATAACCACCTCAAATAATGATAGTGCAGCTATGTAATGGTAAGTGTACATCAGTATGAATAAATTATGAGAGTCTCAGTGAGCACCAAATGGAGTCACTCTTGGAAGAAAAGGGTCTGACTTTTTCTGAGTAAGGATACATCAATCTAGTTGCCTCAGCATGAAGTGAACAGGTAAAGATGCTTTGACATACCCAGAGCACTGGAGGCCTTTAAAATATACAACCACAGTTCTAAACCCTTTTTTTGGATGAAAATTACAGGTGGAAGAAAAAGCTACCAAACATCATTGACAGTTCAGTGTCATGTCTTGATGCAAGGACTTCCTTACTTCAAGGACATGAACAACTCTACCCCACTTTACAGGCTTAGCTGTAGGGACAGACTGCAGAGCCTGGTGCAAGTAGAACCATCTAGTTGTAGGGTTTGGTCTGCATGGAAACATACAGTTTAGATTTGTTAAATTATTTTCCTTCCTTCTACTTCACCCAGAATCCGGGAGAGAGGAAAATCTTGCTGTCAGTTCCTTACCAGGAAGAACACGTTGGAAATACAAATAACTTGCTGTGGCGCAAACGTCTGAGTCTACTAAGCTCTTTTCCTTTGTTTGCTAGCCCACTTCTATACTGTTTGATGTGTGTCTCACATTATATTAAATTTGCTGTCAAGCCTGTACTAAAAAGGGTAACAAAAAGATGTTCTGACCCAGGAGCAGAAGCAGCTCTGTGTCCCAACTATTTCCTTAACTCCCTTGTTGCTGTGGCAACAAAATGATTGTGTGTCCAGTGAGTACCTCAACAAAGATGCTGAAGAGAAAACTCTTTTTATTGTTTGCCTTGCTTGCAGTTGAAATGGTACCTTTTTGTGATATTTCCTCAGGCCCATGTTATTCAAATAAACAGATCAACCCTGCTCTGGCAGGGGGATTGGACCAGATGAACTTTTGAGGTCCCTTCCAATCCCTAATGTTCTGTGATTCCTCACATGGAGAATGAATCTTTCAATTAAGAGACACCAAAACTACGTATCAGTCATACTTGCCATATTATTTTCCAAAGATCAGTACCAGTACCTCCATTAGAGAAAAATCAGGAAAGTTTAGATAGACTCTTGGCTTGACTTACTATGACCATCCTTAGAATCTCTCTTTGTAACAGCCCATAGAAATGGTTACTGAGGAGCATAATATTCCACTGCGTCTTTGTGCCAAGACATCTCTGCTTCTTCATAGCTTTTCATGTACAGGAATTTGATATCTTAAATTGTACAATTTAACAAGGCCTCCTTGAAAACCTATTTTAGTTTATATTGGTATTCCAGTCCAAGTGCCTGCTCCCCCCCCACCCAGAATGAAAGTCAAGTGTATAAATAAACTCTGTAAACTCTTTCATGGCTAAACACTAGTGAATTGAGAAGCAGGAAATGAAAAAGACATCAGGAAAATTGCTCAGCTCCTTGGGATGAAAAGGGTCCAGCACTAATCACTGTCCAGTTAGTTTACACACGTTCCTTGCTACGTTGTTATTACTTCTGTCCTTTTTTTAATGAAGGAAACATTAAAGAAATATTATTTCAGTTGAGGGTTGGTATCTATAGCTTATACCTTGTGATGTTAATTAAAAACATAATTTTTATGTACTTATCACAAAGGAAATATCATTTCATTAAAATCCAATTAGATTCAGACAATATCTGTAAAGACTACTGAATAACTGCTGTTTGAACATCGTCTGCTTTGTTCTATTTTCATCACCCGAATAAAAGCAACCACAACAAACAAACCAAAGAAAGGGATTTTTTTTTATTAATATCTGAGGTTACAGATCCACTTGCATTTAGAACAGTGTTTTATGTGAAAAACATACCGAAGATTTTGTGTTTCACTGACTGCAGCATAAGTGACCTTATTTTAGAAAATGAATACTTTCTTTCCTGTGTTTATATAATAAAACATATTTATTTTGGTAGAATGGATGTCTTTGTATAAACAATCTTTCTCTGATAAAGCGATTCAACTTTCTCCCTAATGTTACCAGAATGCTGCCCAGTCTAATAGATTTCTGTCTGCAAAGCAGTGAGGACGTTGGATAACACATGGAAAGTGTAATACAGAACAAGAATTGTTCCCCCATTTTCTCTGGCTATAATTAGCTGTCTTGCTGCCTGGGCTGTTATCTTGCCATTGATTTACTTACTGAACTTCCTTGAAAATTGGTATGAGTTTTCTCTGTGAACTGCATCAGGAAATGTTTTAACGCAGGTAGGTTTTTTTCTGCATGGACGCTATTTTGTGGTCTGGTGTTTGAGCTGGGTCTCTTGAGCTTGGAGGAGAGGAGACTGAGGGGTGGCCTCATTAATGTCTATAAGTATGTGAAGGGTGGGTATCAGGAGGATGGAGCCAAGCTCTTCCCAATGTCATCTAGTGATAGGACAAGGGGCAATGGGTGTAAGCTGGAACTGAGGAGGTTCCACATAATTGTGAGAAGGAACTTCTTCACAGTGACAGTGATGGAGCACTGGAACAGGCTGCCCAGGGAGGCTGTGGAGTCTCCTTCACTGGAGATATTTAAGACCCGCCTGGGTGTGTTCCTCTGCGACTTGGTCTAGGTGATCCTGCTGTGTCAGGGGGATTGGACTAGATGATCTTTCAAGGTCCCTTCCAATCCCTAATGATTCTGTGATTCTGTGATTCTAGTCGAGAGAGAGTCAAAAGTCAAGAAGTGGTGCTGTGGTACCTCTGCCCAATGGATCAAGAAAACAGGAGGAAAGAGGACAAAGTGCCAGTGGCTACTGATACTGGGATTTGACTAAATGAAGTTTTTTTGAGTTGACTCTAGGCTGGAAAAATGTTGGTCCCAGCTGTAGCCTTTGCTTTGCATTTTTTCTCTATTTCTTTGTTGCTGTGGCAGGGGGATTGGACTAGATGATCTTTGGATTCTTCCGATCCCTAGTGATTCTATTTGTCTTATTTTCTCTCTGTTACAAAAAAACCCAAGCATCCTAAAAGGATGGCAGGCAGCTAGTGATGAAGTCTGAACTGTCTGTGTCAGAGGGCTGTTTCTTCTGATTCAGCAGTTCAGTAAGGATGCCAAAACAAACAGTAAGATGCCCACACAGGGATAGCAGAGGTAGTGTTTCCTATCAGGAGCTTCTGTAACCACCAAGGCAGGAATGCTGATTCAAGACATTTGCAAAGAAACACACTGATGTTGATAAGAACTAAAACAGAATGGTTTTGTTTGTGCTAAATAACTGACATTACAACCAAATAGATTTCAAGAAAATCTGCAGAAAGATCAATGTTTGTGTTTAAGCATTTTGCAGACAACCAACACAATATTTGTTTGAGGTCTGCCTTATCTGTACTAAAAATTTAGTAATTCTGTTTGAGAATAGGTCATCTTTTGATGACTGGGGTCATTGGGGAAGAAGAAAGAACCACTGCTGATCTGCTGCAGCAAGTCTGTGTACTGCAAAATGGGGTTTCCTAGTCTTGGGGGCAGTGGTGGCCTAGCGGGAGTGAGGTTGCTGAGAGAACATCGAAAGGACTAAAGTGGAGAATTTAGCCTCCATTCTCATGAGACTGGAGAGAGGTACAGGATTAAATTAAGTAGATTTCAATTAAATAAACAGTTTATGAAGTCACATGAGAGTTTTTGACAGCAAACTTTTTCCTGACTAATACAGAAAATGAGATGATAAAGAAAAAGATATGTTTTAATAAAAAGGAGATCCATATAAAAATATATCAGAAGACATTTTAATTTTGCATATACTTATTTTGGCTTCAGTTGATCAAGAGCACTTGATGGCAAAAGGAATCTTCTCCTTTCCTACAGAACACCTCATCACTTGTGAAGTTTACACGCTCTTATTCTTTCTTACAGCAAGGCACACATTTTATGAAGTAGCCTTATTTGCTGTTGACTTCAACTCCTAACTCCTACAAAACTTTGGAAGACTGCTTTGAACTTCAGTTCAAAACCTGCTGCTTAACTCGAACTCTGGAAGGAAGTTTGTGATAGAAAAATGTTGATGGACAATATCAAGAACACAACAGGATGCAGCTCCAACAGAGTTTGCTTGGTTTTGTTTTGACATTAAGGGCAGGTGTATCTTCAACGAATGACTCTGACAAATAGCATCTTTCTGAAAAGTGGAGAAAGAACAGTCCTATCCAGATCAAGGCAAAGGCCAGCCCCATGCCAGATCCAGCCATCATGCAAGAGGGCTAGTGAGAGAGAAAAACACGCAATGGAGTGAGTATTGCTATTGTAACTCTTCATTCATGGAAGTCAGTGTGGAATTGGAGGGCTGCTGCACAATCACTAAATAAATAAAGCTTAATAGATGGGCTTCACCAGTCATCTCTGGAAGAAAAGCCACATTAAGCTAAATGTATTCTCTGCCTTCATTTAGAGAATTGCAGCTTTTGTTTCCCTTGTAAATCTACATATTTTGCCAAAAGTCAAGTTGCAATGGATATTTAATAGGGGCCTGACCTGCTGGAAATGGTTATTACGTGTTATCGAGGCAGAAATAAACCCTGGCAGCACCAGCACAGAGCCTGATCCAGCTCTCCTGATAGCCCAACTAGCCTTTTTCATTTTTCACATCAGTTGGTGTTTCTGCTGCACAAAACCCCTCAGAACACAATCAAACATTATAGTGCAGGTCCCTTCAACAAAACAGTAATAGTCACAATGGCTTCTCTGAGAAGGAGGCAATTTTTCTATTAGCCGATTAGACCCGGAGTTGTGCAAAACATTCATTGTTCATACGTTTGTGTGAGGGAAGTGATAATTTCCTTACTACTCTATTAAAAATTTGATTCAAGATGGAATGACACCTGCCTTTCTTCGAAACTGTCACGCTTTGCAGGGTATGACTCAAAGCAAAAATGACTGTGTTCTTTCTGTCATCCTGCAAAATCTTAGGTTTTCCAGGGTATTTGGAGAATTTACAAAGAGAACGTGTTTTTCTCATGCTGAGGATGCAAGGCTTAGTGAGAGAAAGATAGACTAACATATTTGCAAAAGATCACTTTTAACAATACACATGATTGTATTAGGTCAGTGGATCTACAAGCTTTGCCTTTGTAAGAGGCACAAATTCTCTGCTGTCATGTTTTTGTTGTGTCAGCCCAAAGTATCTTATCTATTAGGTTTCATTTCTGGATCCTGGGCTGCATCAGGAGAAGTGTAGACAGCAGGTCGAGGGAGGTGATTCTCCCCCTCTACTCTGCTCTCGTGAGACCCCACCTGGAGCACTGCGTCCAGTTCTGGAGCCCTTATCACAAGAAGGATGTGGACTTGCTGGAGCGAGTGCAGAGGAGGACCACGAGGATGATCAGAGGGCTGGAGCACCTCTCCTGTGAGGCCAGACTGTGAGAGTTGGGGCTGTTCAGTCTGGAGAAGAGGAGGCTCCCAGGTGACCTTATTGTGGCCTTCCAGTATCTGAAGGGGGCCTACAAAAAAGCTGGAGAGGGACTTTTTAGGACATCAGGTAGCAACAGGACTAGGGGGAATGGAGCAAAGCTGGTGATGGGTAGATTTAGAGTGGATGTGAGGAGGAAGTTCTTCACCGTGAGAGTGGAGAGAGCCTGCAGTGGGTTGCCCAGGGAGGTGGTGGAGGCCCCATCCTCGGAGGTGTTTAAGGCCAGGCTGGATGACTCTCTGGCCATCCTGATCTAGGGTGGGGTATCCCTGCCCATGTTAGGGGAGTTGGAACTGGATGATCCTGTGGTTCCTTCTAACCCAGACTGACTGTACGACTTGGTCTAGGTGATCCTGCTGTGTCAGGGGGATTGGACTGGATGATCTTTCAAGGTCCCTTCCAATCCCTGATGATTCTATGACTCTATGATCTTTCAAGGTCCCTTCCAATCCCTAATGATTCTATCATTCTATGATTCTACAATTACAGAAGAAGAGAATATGTCCTGAAGGTCATATCCACAAGAGTCCCAGATCATCAGAATGTACACTCCACAAGTCAGCTATACAGAGATGAATCAGCAGATCTAACCAGATTATCATTACCTCTTCTCTTCAAGTCTGATAGCTAATCTGCATTTTACAGCTGAGCTGAAGCATAATCTGACCAGAATATTTAGGAGAAATTGAAGAACCTAAAATGAATTCAGTCCAGGTCCTCCTGAGACTGGCAAGTTTACTAAGCCATTCTAGTGAATGCATTTTTGCATTTTAAAGTCTGCCTCATAACACCTCTGACACAGAAGTAGAACGTGCTATAGGAACATCCTGAGCAGACACAGAAATTCCTGGAAATACTTCTTGAACTCTTTCCCTGTGAAAAATTATCAATTATAAATGCCAGGCGATATAAAGTCTCCCTAACTCGGTAATTGTCTTGACCTTTTGAGCTATATTCCTCACTATGGGAAGGCTGAGAGATGATGCTTCTTGAAGTAAAAACACTAAAGAAGTGCTTTTCTTTCCTTTATATGGAAGAAGGAACAGGCCATTTTCGAAGGAAGTAGAGGTATCTTTGAAAGTTGACTGATGGTGCAGCATTGTGTCAGCAAATATTAAGAATGGGTGATGTGGATATTGTAAAAGCTATGATTAGACAGGGGACGTTACATCATAGACAACCAAGCTGTTTAATGAGATTGATGACCAAGAAAGCTGAGAGCACCGAGTTACAGCTGATGAAAGATTGCATTGCAGAATGTGGTGGACAGACCATGGGAAAATGACTTTTTGCTGGTATTATGCTAGGATGTGGTTTCTGTAAGCCTGTGAAGCATCTCACAAAAGCAGGAACTTGCCATTCCTCTGTGTTAGAGAGTGCCTGTTGGGAATAATACCTGCACAGCCCCCACAATGGTCCTTGAAGACCTGCAAGGGAAGAATCATAGAATCATAGAATCATTAGGGATTGGAAGGGACCTCCTCATTCTGCACTGGATCAGAAGAACATTTATAGTCTTCCCAAACACCTCACTAAGAATTGTCTAGGAATGCAAACACAGCTAAACTCCCTATCGCTAATATCTGCCCCGCTCTTGCCCCAGTGACCGAGGAACAGCAGAGCAATACAGAGCTTGAAGGTTTTCCTGAAGCCTGGCCCGTGGTTGATGCCCAGAAGCCAGGAACTATGCAAACCAAACGGTTAAGGGTACTTAATTATATATCAAACTCTTCCTTTCAAGCAGTGCTGATCGAGCTTCCCTACCATGAGCAGCAACCACCGTATTTCCAGCCTCAGCTGTTCCAAAGCCATGAGGGAAGCCTCTAACATCATACAAATCATATTTGAAACTGCAATATTTTTCTGTTAAGTAGGGTTCTTTGTAAATGACTTGCATAAAGGACCTTACAGATTGCAAGATTCTTCTATTAGGAAGGATTCTTTCTTTATTTGCCATCTGGGTTTCTTTGAGCCCTTTATATTCTGTGGGGTTTGTTTTTGTTTTCTTTTGTTGGTGCTTGCTTGGGTTTTCTTTTTTGTTTTGTCACAGTTCTCGAGTCTGAAAGCTTTGATTTTATGTATTTATTTTTAATGAAAGCAGAGATTCTAATGTTACCAAATGAGTACTGGAGCTAGGGCTTTAAATATCATGAGAGTCATGATAAAATCACTGGAGCTGGCAACCCTGCTTGGGTTTGGCACGAGATCCTAAAGCTTTAAAGGAAAAAGTGTGACTCATCAAACTCGCCTGGAGAGTTAAGGGAGCTGGGGGCAAGGGTTAATGGGGGTATCCTTCCATTTCAGTACTTCAGAGAAAAATCTACAAGATACAGTCCAGTAATTGTGCCAAGAAAAGAAACTGCTTCCTATACAAAGAATAATGATTCCTAATTATGTGCTGCGACGAGGGTAGCACAGGATGGCAGAATTAAAGACAAATACAGGTATAAGCATTGCCAATTATCCAGAAATGTTTTAGGAAAGAGAAGTTAGTTCATAGGCTGGGGGACTACCTCACTTTTACGCAGCATGAACCACAAAATCCTAAATAGTCCTTACACATCTGAAATCTCTTCTCTAATGATCCTTCCTTTTCAGATGAAGTGAAATGCAGAACTTGATCTTACATTTTCTCAGAGGAATCATATAAATATTTGTCATAGTTTTGATCTGCCACCAGAAGCTAGCCTTATCTTACTGAATTATACATGACAAAGCATTAGATTAAATACATTTACATGTGTTAAGTCATGGAAATCAAACCCGTTAGTTGCTGTGTTACCTTTCTGTGTGTGCTGGGGTTGGCTGTTAGTGTGCAAGACTCCCCTCCTCAGCTAAACAAGCTGAAAAGCTCAAGATAAAACTGGACAGAGATCTTCAATCAATGTGGTTTTCCATTCTCAGTTCTTGAGTTCTTGAAACAAATTTGTTGGGGGCATCTGGTTGGCTCAATTGGTAGAGCATGGGACCCTGAATTCCTGGGGTCATGGGTTTGAGCCCCATGTAGGACATCTTGAGACAGTACTGTAGGCTACCCTGCTCCAGCAGGAGGGGTTGGACTTGGATGATCTTTCGAGGTCCCTTCCTCTAACATTCTGTGATTCTATTTGCATGAAAGTCCATGTTTATTAAAATTTCCACTGGGAAGTCTGACTACACAGCGATGTACTCAGGTAGCCAAGAAGACCAAAGGCATCCTGGATGGCATCAGAAGTAGTGTAGCCAGTAGGAGTAGATGAGTGATTGTCCCCCTGCACTCAGCACTGGTGGGGCCACCTCTCGAGTACTGTGTCCAGTTTTGGGCACCTCAGTAAAAGAAAGAAATTGAGCTGCTGGACCATGTCCAAAGAAGGGTAACAAGGTTGAGGATCTGGAGACCAAGCCTTATGAGAAGTAGCTAAGGGGGCCGGGGCTATTTAGTCTAAAGAAAAGGAGAGTGAGAGGAGAACTTATTGCTGCTAAGTTACTTCTCCAAGTTTGAGTCCAGTGTGAATTTTACGACTTCAGCCTTCAAGCCCAGAAGTTTCATACAGTGGAAGTGCTGATAGTCTTCTTATCACACGGACTGTAGTAGGTGCCACAGTAATAATCCAGGCTCCTATATTCATAGTCAACTTTTTTATATCCTATAGAAGTGGTAAATAATACTGGGACAAAATGAGTTAGGATACTTAGGATTCACTGTAGCAAAGAGAATCAGAACAACAAAAGCACTCTCACTGATGAAATTGGAAATGTTTTTTTTTAATTAACACTTCTAATTAGAATTTAACATCTCACTAGCTTCGTATGGGATTTTTCGCTTCCTTAACCTCACGGAAACCTATCTATTGGCTCTAAATAGGCAGTCAATTACCATGCACCACTTGAGGATTTCAATTAATCCCAAATCCTCTAACTTTGGTGTGTGAACTTGCATTTTTCTCAGCATGCCGTTCCCTCCTGTTTCAATTTTCTTACTAAGAACCTTCTCAACAGTTTTTTTTTCATCGTCAATTCTTTGCCTCTCTGTTTACCTTTCTACTTAAACACTGTAGTATTTTGATTTGAAAATGACAGGACAATATACCTGTAGGCAATAAGGACTGCTTAACATGGGTCTGGAGAGACAAGTACCTAGAGAAACTGTGCAGAAGCATAAACCTAACTAGTCCACTTTTGCATTAAAAATAAAAGCACTTAAAATATATTTGAATAATTCAATTAAAAGGCACCCAACTTGTTTAAAACAAGAAGAATGTATATTTATGTTTAAATGGATTTATCACTGCATATGTCTGAACATTTATCTACAGCCTCCTTTGGCCCCGATGAAACTTAACCCTCAGCCACCATGTGAATTTTGGGTGTTTCATGAGCTAACACGGTGCAGGTCTACATCCTTTCCTCTGAAAAAGGATTTCTATTTTAAAAATAAAAACACAAAGACACCAAGAAAGTAATAGCCAAGAATGGAAATGTAAAGTAGCGTAGCTCAGAATGGAATGAATTAATTCCCATTACTGTGAACACGATTCTTTAAAGAAACGGGAAGTTTCTCATCCTAAAGATGGGATAGATTATAAATTTGCCTATTGCAGCAGCAACAAAAAATGGTTTAGCTGGGTCATTAATTTACCTTCCTAACAGGTACCTCACAGGCTGATCGCTGGTCCATCCTCTTTCTTTATTAGCGACTTTTGAAGTGAGTTTACTTTGATGAGAAACAAGGCAAAATTCTTGCCTACCAAAGATTCTCTATGACTCATTATTCACAAACAGCCTGGAGTCTGGCCTGCAGTTTGGTCACTTGTTAACAAGGTGACCACAGTGGCACTAAATAGACCAGCTGTAGTCTAGCAGCTGTGGTCCTTTTCAGGTTGTGTATTTCATGTGTTATGCATCCTCTGTTTTGTTTTCAGTTCATAAACTCCACTACCTACCCAGGTCAAACAACGTTCTTTTCCCCTGTTTACAAACATGAACTGTCAGTTTAGTTGTTCTTCATCAAAATATTTACACATTTTCATGGAAATCTTTTTTGCTAAGGGTCTTATAATATGTTCTGAAAATTCAAGAAGGAAAATAAATCACAGGTAACTCACTATAAAACACTGATGTAAATGTGTTTTGAGAGTATGATTACAAGAGAAATCTCCTCCAGTGGACAGTAGTAACTGCAGTCTGCTGGCACATATTTTAAGTAGTAAAACCACACAGAAGTATGTCTCAAACTCTTAGTCTGACATCATGAAGCAAAGCAAAAATGTGGGTTTTTTAGCCTTCATCCTTTACACTGCTTGCAAGAGTCATGCTGCATGCCAGTCTGGGTCCACACAGCAGGGTCTCCAGCTGGAGCAATTTTTCTGATGAAATAGATTTTGTCTTCAGAGCCACTTGCCTCAGGGTCCAGCTCTTCACCCCTCACTACACATAGAGATACACAACTTGCGTCTCCTGAAGTCAGAGCATCGCCTTAGTGAAGTACCCCAGAGAGTGCGCTTACGACTGCGTGCCTGCTCAGTTCACCGACTTTTGATGGAGGGATTTTGGCTTGAAATAATCTAGAGCAGCAGATGCATCATCTTTAATGTTCTTTCTCCCCTCAACTTTGATTTTCACCACTGACAAGTTTCAATATCAAAAGCCTCTTTCTGGCAGGTTGCAGGTATGTTAACACAACCTGCTTCTCTGAGGAACAGAGAGATGTTGAAAGTGCTTGCTTTGCTTCCAAAAACTTCTGCATCTTTTAATCAGGTAATGAAACCTGCTGGAAAGTGTTAAGTGGTTTCTCATGATTCTAGCTTGTTTTCCAGCTAGCCATCACAAGGATGGCTATGCTGCTTAGGGATAACTAGTCAGAGATAAATAGATGGAATCTGCTGAAATAAAAACCTCAACAAAGAGATGCTGGAGGCAGCCTTGGCATGAACATATTCACTTGCTGAAGTCAACCTGCAAGGAGATCACAAAGGACCTTCCTTCCTCTTTCACCCATTTCAACCTCCAAGGAAAATAAGTAAAGCAAGAAGTGACTCCCCTTATAATTTAATTTTAACCCGAATTCCCTCTCATAAAGCATTAATCCATTTTCTACAATGACAAAAAAGCAAAGGATTTAGAATATAGCTTGAATAAAATCACATTAATCAACCTTAATTTAACACATTCTTTTCCTCCTTAGCACTGATCGCTCCCCCTGCTTCTTTCCACCCCTCTAGTGACACGCACAGAAGCCTTTTCCCTCCAATAATGTTCATCAAATTTTGCTTGCTTTATGATCTGTTCTAACGTATGCAGAGGCTCTTCTAAATGTGACCAGCTTCCTGAGGAAGACCATCAGCATGCCAACAAACTTACCGGGATGATAAAGATCACCTGCACGTGGGCTTGTATAATATACAGCCCTTTTGGCAGAATCTGTTTGCACTCCGTGGGAAGGCTGGTTTGACTCTGTCCTTCTGAAGAGCAGTATTTCTCTCTTAAAAAAACCCACCCAACACTATTTGAGGGATGGGAGGTGAGGGACAGGGACTCAAATCAGATTCAGCGACTAACCACACTCCTACCTTTTACAGCTCACAAGGATGCTTGTGCTGTTTACTAGGGCAGCATTTCAGGCCAAATTCAGCCCTGCTGTGAGCAGGCACGACTCCACAGGCTTTGTACAAAGGCTGCCTTCCCAAGAGCAGAACAGGGAAAGCTGTTTGAACAGTGCCAATAATTGCTTCTTTTTTTTAAATTCAATTTTAAAAGACAGTGGAAGATCAGAGGCATCAGCTACAATCCAGTCTACAAATAGCATTAGTAAAAACACAAATGAAAGGCTTTGTGCCAGTTATATCGCACATCTAACACGAATAGTTAGGCACTGAGTGGCTGTTGATTAGCTACAAAAGAGTGGAAAGAGCTCAGGGAAAACCTCTCCTGCTTTAGTCTGCTATGATCTGGGGAAGTAGGTGTCATTCTTGATGAGGGGTCACTGGAGGGAGGGGATGCAACTGCAAAAAGTATTTTAAAAGAAAGAGCAGAGGTTTTTGAGGGAAAAAACATCTTTCCATTGATTTTGGAAGGGCCCTTCCAACCTTCCAAGCCCCACCATTCTGTGAATCTGGGATTCCGTGATTCAGACTGTTCCACTCAGGGACCCTGTGAGAAAGGCGTGCTCTACTCTAGTGCAGAGAAGGTTGGGGAAGCAGCCCTGTACTAGTGGAAAATAGGTGGAAATCCTCATTATGCATCCTCCATATACTGCTTCTTTTACATCAATTGTCTGGTGGATGTGAGGCAAACCCAACCACACAGCTAGTGCAGACATCAGTCTATTGGAGAACCAAGTTCTTCACACGTCATGTAATGTTTGATCCCAAAACAGGACAGTAGTTCTCCTTTGACACAAAAAGTCAGTGAAACTGAAAAGCTTCCCAATACTGCAATGTGATTGTCTTCAGATATAAAACTAATACTCCAAGATCCTCTGTGCTTTTCTTCTCAAAAAATAGTGTAATTGTGATGAAAATTTACACACGATTACATACTCTTTTCACACCAGCCTGGGCAAAATTTTGTGTCTACATTCCTCATCAAAACCACCCTTACAATTAGCTTGTTGTCAGAGTGTGCATTGGAGTGCGGTCCTAGGTACGTATAGGATAGGCAAGCACCTAAACCTCTTCAGAAAGCTTTGCATGTGGTTTCCTTCATCGTCTCTCTCCCTGGATGTTATTATTTTGCTTTTCACAAGGGTCTGTGGAGGTTGCCTTTACATCTCAAACTTTCCCCAGCTGAAGGTGCTAGAATGTCACTTGCAGCAGGACTTGTCTATCTATCAATAATTTTAGGTCAAAGAAAAAAAAGCCAGAACTTTTTATAACAGTGAGCTTGTAGATAAACACGAGTAACATTACAAAATAATTTTGCTTTCAGGAAAGAAATAAATAATCTGTTACAAAAGTGGCCTTGAGGTCCTATGAGGAGCTGAGCATACTCTAAGTAAGAAAAATGTGTGTGAAGGGATTTGACTGGAGTAGGGCATCGTGTGCTTAGCAGCCTGAATGAGCACAGGTATCAATCTCTTCAGTGCTGTTTGAAAGGACTGTAAGTGATAACAGCAATATTTTATTTTCTTCTTTAATAGAAAAACTTTAGCAGTTAAAGGAGTTTTGTGAACAATACTGTATTATGAGAAGTTGTATGTTAAACTCTCAGTAGCCCAGAGTTGCAAGCAACAGATTCCTGCAAGATATGCAAGTTTAGGAAACACATGGAAGTACCAAGAGAAACAAATATAAATCCCTGAACACTTGTAAACTCAGAAGACAAAGCAAAAGCTCTGTGATGCTTGTTTTAATGTTAGAGAAGATGTGCTTATTGTTATAATACTGACTTAGTCTAACTGGTAGATCAGGCTGATGTTGACTTTTGACCTGACTCTTCACAGTCAGTGAGCAATTAATTGCATTATTTTCTGTTTCATTATGATGAAACTTTAAGAAGTAGCTCTCTCATGTTTGGACCACGTCTGGCGTGTTTTTAGTAGGGTTTATGACCAAGTCATGTAGCTCTTGCTGAAATCAACAGGAGCTGCTGGAGGGAGTCCAGCGCAGGGTAACAAGGATGATGAAAGAAGTGGAGCACTTGCCTTATGAGGAGAGGCTGAGGGAGGTGTGTCTCTTGAGCTTGGAGAAGAGGACACTGAGGGGTGACCTCATTAATGCTTATAAATATATGCAGGGTGGGTATCCATCAGGAGGATGGACCCAGGCTCTTCTCAGTGTCATCTAGTGATAGGATGAGGGGCAATGGTTGCAAGCTGGAACATAGGAGGTTGCACATCAATATGAGAAGGAACTTCTTCACAGTGAGGATGACAGAGGAGGGGCTGTCCAGGGAGGCTGTGGAGTCTCCTTCACTGAGATGTTTAAGACCCACCTGTATGTGTTCCTGTGTGAATTGGTCTAGGTGCTCCTGCTGTGTCAAGGGGATTGGACTGGATGATCTTTCAAGGTCCTTTCCAATCCCTAATGATTCTATGATTATATGATGAATTAGTTAAGCTTTTGAGCTTGATTGAGCTTCAAAATTTTTCTGGATACATCAAATCCATCTCATTGCTTGAGATGGAATAGGGCACAGTGTGGGAAAGGTTTAGATGGGAGGAAACCTCTGACAAGCTCTCTTAAAGAAGTTTTTCTCATTTAGAGGAGTGAGGAAAGAATGTTCTCTATATTTTCAAAAACTTACTAGTGATGACAAGTGCAGTAAAAACTTTTGGAAATTAGATGTCCTTTAAAGCAAAACAACATGAAGCACCTCCAAACTTCTGCTTTTGAAAATGTAGGTGTGTCATTTTGATGACCACACGTTTATAAGGGTTCAATGGAAATTCCAGGCTTTGCATCAGAAAATCGCAGCCATCACGCTCTTTAGCAACTCCAGCTGGGAGCCATGGTTGCACTAGCAATTTGGCGGTATCTGCACAGAGAATACCCACAGGTATTCCATAAATATGCAGTCTCTCTTCAGCCAGACACAGTGATTCACTCAGTTCTTGGACAGATTCTTTGAAGCAGAGGCCCCTCTCATCAGTTCTATGCAGTTTATACAGAGTTATGGTTCCTCCTTGGACCATTTTTCCCATTTGAAAAATTGCCACAGCGAGTTCTCCAGCCTGCCAAGCTGGCAGACTGTCCTCGAAGCTGGAGAAGCTGGAGCTGGGCCAGGAATCCTTGCAGCATTGTGAAACTTCAGTCTCAGTCAGTCATTGGCCTCTATCAGCACTCCTGCTTATGTTCACAGAGGAGCTTCCTGTTCGTAATTTGGACTCAGCCAAAATCCCTCTGTCTTCATTTAGGAAAGTGCTGAGTGGGGTCCTATTAAAATATTTGGATAGACTCGTGCAGTAGACCTAGTCTCTGGGTAGTTTTCCTGGAGAATAAAAGAGACTTACAAATGAAATGCACTGCAGATTCTTTTTCATATCTTTTGAGCATGAAAGGACGTAGTCTAATCATAACAAAGGACTGAGGAATTGTGTGCAATTAAGATTCTTATCCGTTTGTTTAAAATAAAGTCATTCGATAGTTTTGCTAATTTCACCAGCTCAAAACTTTTCTGGAACTTCCCCATGCTTGCTTTTCCTAATTGTTTGGATGCTGCAGGGGCTTGAGGAGCTGTTGAAATGTTAAATCATATACTGCCACATACAAAAGCTCATAATAACACCTTTCCTTATCCTGAAACACACAGCTAATTGCAAAGGTGAGGCTTGCAGAGAATTAAGTCAGTGGAGGGAATGATGGAGATTACTGTTAAAAAGGTGTAGGTCTAGCTGAGAAGCTGAGAAGTTGGAATGCCAAGCTTTCCTCTTTCTGATTTACACACAGAGGAAGAACTTTTCTGTGAAAGACATTATCTCCTTTAACTATGTGCACCTGCTCGCTAAGTGGAGGTGAGACCTAGTCCAATGGCTAATCTGGGAGCGTGTTATTCAAAACCCTTCTCCACTCAAGTCAGTGGCCAAAGTCCTATTGATTTCTGTGAAATCTGGACTGCAGTCAGCAGCTGTTGGCACTCAGTTGGCAGGCTCTTTCATTTCCTTCAAACCCCCTGCCAGAGGTAAAAACCAGGAGCTGGTTCATACGAACTGTTTTCTGTGTCGTTCCATCACTGTTTAAACTCTGTCCGTAGCAAATCCTTCATGCCTTATTAAATGGCTCAGAGCAGTATGTTCTTAACACAGTTATTACAAAACTCTCCCGACCACATCTCAGCTGCTGGGATAGAAAAACATCACTGCACAGAAAGGATGGAATTTTCTTCATAGATTAAACACCTAAATCTGGTGGCAGCCCTTGGGTGACATGAGCTATGGCATCTGCTTTGTCACAGGCAATGGAGAGGTTTTCTGAAGCTGTTTCACCCAAAACACCCCTGCAACTACCCGCAGTTTGCTGTTAGCTGTGCACCTAAGCAGTGCTATGTATGCATCAGTCTATTTTTAATTCTGTTTACTCTTCACCTGGTAGCACACACGCGCTAAAAAGAGGAGAAAACGTTTTCATTTGGCAGCAGCTTCCCCACCTCACATTTGCTGTTTAGACGACCATGCAAGCACTTTCTTTTCTTTCTGTTCCCTCTCTCTCCTAATCAAAGATAGACTCTGCGGTTATTTTCGACTGCACCTAATTACTTCGAATCTCTTTTTCCATTTTTTTATCCCTGCACTGGTTTTACACCAGTGTCATTCAATTTCTTCACGAGTGCAAAATGAGAAGCAGGGTGACAGTCAGACCCAAGGTCGGAGCAGTCACTAGTGTTTCTCTCAGTCGCATAGAGGGGCTGCATAACTGATTTCACATGATATAGATTTATAGAGAAGTGGTTTTGATTTGCATGCCATGGTCTTCTAGAGCTTTCTTGATCAGGCACCGTATAGTTTCTTTTCATAGTGATTTCCTATTTTATAGGAACAAAGATGTGAAAAATCTTTCCGTGTATTTCAGTCCTGTTCCTTTGCTTATGTCCTCATGCTCAGGTGGAGAATCTGAACGGTATGTCCACTTTCTAATCTCTACTACTCAAGCCAGATGTCTTCTGCTACATTCACCAGACAATTCTCTAAGTTCTCCAGCTTCACGTAAATCCATGGGTCTGTTTTTCATGTTTGCCATAATTGTGTGCAGACACCATCTTTGCCTGTCAGGTACAATGACTGGAACAGAAATTGCAAAGTACTAGCATGAAGCCTATTTATCCTGCTTCCGGGTTAATGTCGTGTTTTACATTAATCGTTATGGAAAACCATGTAATGGATAATTTCCAAGGCAAGATTGTTTCTGTGTTGGGTTTTCATGTGTGCCATCCTTCCTAGATGAAATGTCCCTGCTTGTCTGGACAAGTTGGCTAAAGTCACACAAGAAGTCTCGGGCACAGTCAAGAATAGAGCAATAATCAATGATGGAATCATTAGGGATTGGAAAGGACCTCGGACGTCCAGTCCAATCCCCCTGACACAGCAGGATCACCTAGACCAAGTCACACAGGAACACATCCAGGCGGGTCTTGAACATCTCCACAGCCTCCCTGGACAGCCTGTTCCAGTGCTCTGTCACCCTCACTGTGACTCCTTCTCCTGCGCTTTACAAGTATTTGGATATGGTGACATCTGACTTTCGAGTTGCTTCCCTGCTCTATCCATACATTTTTACTGGATGCTTTTATCAATTTCCAGCTTGCTTGCTGCCTTGTTGTTGTTGTGGTTGTTTTAAAACCTCTTTTCACTAGCTGACTTTGAGTACTTGTCAGGGTCACGATCTACCTATGTAATTTTTGATTTTTTACCTAAGACAGACTTTTTTTTTCCTCCTTCTGGGGCAGATATTGGTTGTGGAATAATTCGGTTCATGACAATATTACCTTCATCATTTCTTTGACATTTCCATCTGCATTTGGGATGCATCCAAGTGTTCATGCCAGTTGTGTTCATTGCACAAGGATTTTGGCATCAAAACTACTGATGACACATATTATATTTTTTTGAGGGGAGGAAAAAAAAGCTAGTTTGTCAGTAGGCTTCTTTCTTCTTATTTTCAGTTCTGGCTGTCAACCCATAATATCATCAAAGTAGCTAGGTCTGTTGAGGATCGAGTACAGAGAGAATGAAGTCAAGAAGCTTCAGAGGAAGAAAAAGAAACAGCGCAGAGCTGTCCAGTCCAATAGACTGGGCTGAAAATGTAGAGAGGAGGAAGCTAATTATATTCTCCAAAAGAAGAAAGGAAGAATGGGTCACGGTCTGGGAGATGGGGCACTTCCCTTCCCTTGCCTTTGTAATCTGAAGTCTGTGGGGATAGCACAAGAGCAGAGCTGTATTCCAAGTAATTGTGTTTATTAAATATTTGTAAATGCCCTTTGCCGAGGTTTCTGACTCTAGGCGCTTCTGTTTGGCTACCAACAGAGATAGCTGACTACAAGGATTATACAATATTTAAAGGCATATTGCCAGATTCCTTTTCACCACTTTCTCTTTTTTTTCTATAACATGAAAACATGTATAAAAACTACAACAGTGTTACCCACGTGTATTTTGGTGATTCACGGTGAGTAAATCTGGGAGATAAAATACTTTTTCAGTTTGAATAATATATTACAGGTTTTGTATGTCTGGAACATCTCCATTTTCTCCTGTGCACGTATTTCAGAATCATAATATTATTCAGGCTGGAAAAGACCTCTGAGATCATCCAGCCCAGCCGATGACCTAACATCACCCATCGACTAGACCATGGCACTAAGTGCTGCATTCAGTCTTACCCTAAACACCTCCATGTTACCTTTTCTCAGAACAGACAAATTTTTCAGCATTTCCACTCACTCTGAAGTAGTTTTTTCTAATAGTTCTGAGGTTCTAAATCAGATTCCATTTTAATTTTTACTGCTTTAACTTGTAAAAATATGCAAGGGACACCTCTCAATTTCTTTCTGAGCTGAATGGTTTTAGAGATGTTACAGGCTACTCCTTGGGCATTTCTGCAAACTCACGAATCTGAAATTCTTGCCCAATTGTCCATCCTCTGTCAATGCTGATTTCCAGTAAAAGAAGAAAGGACATCTGCCTGTACCAATTTTCTTGAAGAATCATAATTTGCCTTGTAGTACAGTAAAAACCCGGTTCTTAGATGATTTCTGTATTTTTCTGGCTACCCGAGTCCATTTGCTACTTGCAGACTGTTGCAACAGGCTCTTACTGCAGTTCTTGGATGTCTCTGGGACCTCTTTCGAAAAAGACACTCATGTTGCATGTTTTGGGGTGGAAATTGGTCTAAATCAATATTTATTTATGCATCACCTCCTTTTGTGTCAAATAGGTGCTCATCAATCCATAGAATCACAGAATCATTAGGTATTGGAAGGGGCCTTGAAAGATCATCTATGACGAAATGATAACAACTGCTAGTTTTCTTAGCATGTTCATTTGCTTTTCTGGGTTTCATTTTCACTTCAGAGACACCAGTAGATGTTGGAACAGAATGACCAGTAGCTTAAGAATATACAATTTCACATAAATATCTGTGATTACAGTAAATGGTTTGTCTGATGGTGTAATGCAGCAGACAAACCCTTCACCTGTTAAGGGCTTGATTTGAAAGGGAGCAAGCCATAAGTTTCAGCTCTTATTACATTAAACACAAGCCAGGTTTTCTCATCACCACTAGTTATTATATTCTATTAGTGTAGGAGATCCATTCTTCACCTGAGACAGTGAACAATTCCATGGTCTTCAAAAGGCAAAGCACTTGAATCTTTTTTTCCCTCAATCTATATGGCACATTGAAGTCCCAGGGCTGAACCTTGCCATTTTCATTCCACTGTACTTTTTATTTTGTGTGCTTTTAGTTTGTGTACTAACACCAGAAAACATAGAAAACCCTATTAAATCTGGATTCTGCACTGCTACATTATTTAACTCTGTTGAAGTACAGAGCCTGTATTTAGCTGAGTCTTCATCAGACAAGAGCTCTTCCTGTATGGATCTCAAATGACCAACTACCTGATCAACTTAATAGCTAAATATTGCAAAATCACCTGAAGGTGGTTTATTGACATTCCAATTATTTTGTTGTGTTGATGATAGCCATTGATAACAGATTAGAGGAAAAATCTAATGCTTTGAGATCTGGACTAGTTTAAATAAAATGTCCTGATGCAAAACTGTCACTTAGCATGTCCAAACATCATTTAAACAAAATCCAGCTAACAAATTCTCTAAGCCCTCAAAAATCATAAACATTAATTATATTGATGTATTTGGTGCAATTTTGCATGTGTTTTGAATTCACCTGCAATTATGGAACAGTGGGACACCTAGTGCAAGCTAACTCCCAAAGACCCCACTGCAGCTGGAGTTGAAAATGTCTTTGGGAGGTCTTACTTGGGATCGGGTAAAGGAGGAGAGGCAAGGGCATGCCCATATTAAGAAGTAAACATCAAAGAAAAGCAGCATTGTTCTTCTGTTTAGTGCAAGACAAGGACAGCAATTCAATCTACAATTGGTGTATGGGAAAGAGCGGGGGATATATATCTGGGAATATAGGCAGGACCTGCAATAGAGAAGCATGCCAAAGAATCAGAGGACATCTGTGCAATGGGAGGTGGTATCAAAGACAGACAACTTAATGAGTGCTCGTGGTATCATTTCACCATTATTTATTCCTAGGTAACTCACATCTTATTCAGGTTAAGAGTGCTGTGTGTAAGACAGTAAGCTTTCAAGCTGCCTGTGAATTAGTGCAACAAAGTGCAGAGCAGCGTTTCCAAAGGAAACCAAATGAAGCAGAATGCATCGTGTAATCTATATGCTGAACTCAAAGCGAGCCACAAAGGCAACTTTGTGTTAGTGTTACCTGGCTCACTGAGAGGTGAGGTGTTTGGAACAAATAAATATGTTGATGGAAAATGAAGTAACTACACTGGAAAGATCTATCTTCTACTGACAATTGCACCCTAGAGATTCCTAAAACCCCACAGAAAGAGGTATTCCTGTATCTAAAAGCAATAACTTTTGCCAGTCTGTGCCATTCCTATGACCACATACTTGAGGGCATTTAGTAGATGCAGAAGATATCATTGTGTTTGTCCAATGTAAAATTTACTCCTAATCTTCATACCATGCATCTATATACATGTATAGAAGTCATGGACACTTGACAGGCATAGGCTGACCAAACAATGAGAACACTCCAACAGCTAAAAAAATCTTAGAAATCTCTAGCCACAACCCTTTTCTTCAAAGGAAATGTTAATGAAATGACCAAGTACCAGGGTACAAGGTACTAAAAAGCCTACAGAGCTGTTTTGTGCCATACCCATTTGGGCAGAAAGCAGTCTACTGGTGTGTTGAAAATACAAAGCCTTGGTCTTATTGTTGTGCAAATCACTGGGCAGCACTCTGAAAGCAGTTCTAATACTATTTGGGAAGTGTTGAACTGCTATCTCGTGCTTTCACACCTTTGGGAATTCTAGCTGTGGGCAGTTTTACAGATGTATCCCACCTACAGCTTAGTGTTCAAGCCACTTACCTGAAGGATAAAACTGGAGGAAAAGTCACACATAGGGTTTTGAACTACAGTGACAAATGGAAAAACTCAAGTTTTACAGTAATGAATTTATTAACTCTTACAGAAAAGCAAGAGAAGGGTTAATAAATAGCATTTGGATACCAAGGCATTGTATATCACCAAATCACTGAACCACAGAATGTTGGGGATTAGAAGGGACCTCGAAAGATCATCTAGTCCAATCCCCCTGACACAGCAGGATCACCTAGAACAAGCCACAAATGAACATGTCCAGGTGGGTTTTAAATGTCTCCAGTGAAGGAGACTCCATAATGCCCCTGTGCAGCCCATTCCAGTGCTCCATCACCCTCACTATGAACAAGTTCCTACCCATATTTATGTAGAACCTCCTGTATTCCAGTTTACAACCATTGCCTCTTGTTCTATCATTGAACACCACTGAGAAGAGCCTGGCTTCATCCTCCTGACACCCACCCTTCACATATTTATCAACATTCATGAGGTCAGTTCTCAGACTCCTTTTTTCCTGGCTGAAAGTCATGAAAGGTGGAGATTAAAAAAGGAAACAGAAAATGTCTCTCTTCTATTGGTCACTGCAAAAACAACCTGTGTATAGGTTGGATACTGAGTAAAGGAACAGAAACACGTATTTATATCTATTTAACAAGTTTTTTATTGTCTTAGGAGGTGTACAGATGCAAAACACATGGTTTCTATCTATTGAACTCCATTTTGTATATGTGTGTCTGTAGATGTATATATGTCTGTGTGTCTGTGTGTGTGTGTGTTTCTCTAAGCATGTGCAAATGATAACATAGCACATTTGAAGACCACAAACTAAAGGAGACCATGAGGCATTTGCAGAAAATGACTAAAGTCATTTAAGAGACACAACACTAGCATTTAGTGTTTTTCTTTATTATCTAAACACAAAGGTCCTGATTATTATCTCATGTACAGCATGTCATAGTAGTACACATCTGAAAGAAAATAGTCTCCTCTCTGGTATGAAGTGTCTTCTCTATATGGATTATATCAAAAATATTGCTGACATGGTTTTGTCTACTATCTTAAATTTCTTCAAACTTCTACCTTTTTTAGACCTTTTTATTGAACTGTAAGTTGCTACCTCTCTGCTGCCTTGTATGTGCTGTCAAGCATCACTCAACTTGCAGCTATTTGAAAACGAATGCATGAGAGAAGCTGTGTCATAATCTGACTCTCTCACCTAATAGGGCAAGAGTGGTATGTGCCATGAAGGATGGGGAATTTTTCTGCGTGCTGTGTTGCACACTGCATTAACTCAACTAATTGAATTTTCAGAGTTTTCTTATGCTAACAAAGAAATGTGAAAAAACAATGCCTAATGAATAGAAAGACTGCACACATTTTACCAACTCATTGGCTTTTACAATTCATATTAAATTTGTTTCAAATTTTTAAATTTAAAGCATTTTAGGCAATTAAATATAGTTAAGGCATTTTTTTAAATAAAAACAGTTTCAACAGTGTGAGCAACGTTAACAGGAGTTCATAGACTCCAATTGGTATTTGCTGTGTTCCAGCAAACAATTCAAGGTAAATGAATGACCTAGATAACTAAGCCTCTGCTAGTCATTTTAAAAAGAGGGAATAAAGGAATACAAATTAAAAGGGAAAAGGAGGGTGAAACAGAAATTAAAGCCTCAGAAGATAATTTTTTAAAGGAAGATATTTTTTAAATTTTAAAGGAAGAATTTTTAAAGGAAGAAATAAATGTCAATAAAAAGTTGCATTGTATTGTCTACATTCTATTTTTTACTGTGGCTTATCTTTTTATCTGTTCTATCAGTGCATGAGTCACTTTACTCAAACCTTTGTTTTCAAACGTCCTTAACTTTGTCTTGCTGTTGTCCTAAAATTGGAATGCTGCTATTTCACATGACAAAGTTTGTGTTTGTGTGATTGTCTGTTACTTGGCTGTAGGTAATTTTGTCCTTCTAATTTCAAACTACAGGTTTCCTTCTAGCCTTGCCATCCTGAGGCCATTGGTCTGGCTGTATGGTTTGAGCTGAGCACAGATTTCTAACTCCTCCTGCTTATTCCCCACGCTGCGTGCAGTGAGGCACGGACATTTCAGGGAGCGAGCTGACTGGTCTGATCTCACGCCAGGGAGGTGGAAGGGCTCTTGGTCTTCATTGGAACTAGAGCACTGCCCCACTGGTGCACACCCAGCTACTACCTCACGCCTCTTTGCATCAAGTTTAAAGCTCTCTGAATGAGTCCTGCTAATTCCTGTCCCAGACCTCTTTTTCCCTTCTGAGATGAAGCTTTCTGATGTCAGGCTTGGTGTCTTACAAATGCAGACACTATCAAATAACCCAGGAGTCCTCGAACACTGGCCCGCAGGCCAGATAGGGCCCCTCAGGGTCATAATAAGCCAAAGCCCTGCCTGTAGCACCAGTCTCATAGCCAGGAATTTGTGGACTGAATTCTTCAATTCCAGCCCATGTCTTCACCCAAAAAGTAGAGAAAATAATTTGCACCCCAGACTCTTTCACCAGCTGTCACAAGGCCTGGAACTCTTTCTCTGTTCCCCTCAGGCTACAGAATAACCCATAATGGGTCATAACACATTTACTCTTAAGTCCTTCCTCAAGTGGAAGTATTCAAACACAAATCAATTTGGTATCTTCTAAATGGAAACAAAGATTTTGTTCAACATCTCTGACACGTTGCAGCTCTACAGAATCCCTTTTTTGGAAGGTGGGTTGTAAAGAACTCTATAGATATGCTTGTGTAATTAATTTAGATACCATACAATCCAGTTGGCTCTTTCACTCTTGATCTTTCTTTTTCCCCCAAAATATTACCTTATAGTAATATTTGTGTCATACAGCACAATGCTGATGTTCTTGGAGAACTATCACAATGACTCTTTGTCATTTAGATATCCATTTACTCAGCTAAGTTGCTGGATGCTGTTTACTGTGCTGTCTGCTGTTGTCCTTGAATCTCAGTGATTACTCCAAGTCCAGGCTACAACAAAAGTAAGCTGCACAGCTCAGATAGCTTTCAGTGAGCTTATACTGTAAAAAACAGTGCTTCTAATTTTGCCAATCTCAAATAAAACCTGTGTCACTCTCTTCCATTTTCATCCTCACATACTCAGTCATAGCTTATTGCAAAGGAATGACTGCTTTTAAAAAAAGAAAATAGTAAAAAATGAATAATCAGTAACAACATAGATAATGAACAACTTAGTTTTCCTGACATGAGGAAACATCCACCCAATATTTCCAACAGCAAGAAACCATTAATTGGGCTGAATGTGCATTTAGAATTAGAATTATTTGTTTATTTAATTTCCTTTTGGCATAGAATCATAGACTCATAGAATCATAAAATGATAGAAGCGTTAGGGATTGGAAGGGACCTCGAAAGATCATCTGGTCCAGTCCCCCCACAACAGCAGGATCACCTACACCAAGTCACACAGGAACACTTCCAGGTGGGTCTTAAACTTCTCCAGTGAAGGAGACTCCACAGCCTCCCTGGGCAACCCCTTCCAGTGCTCTGTCACCCTCCCTGGGTGAGGTTCCTTCTCATATTGATGTGGAACCTCCCATGTTCCAGCTCTCACTCATTGCCCTTCGTCCTATCACTAGATGACACTGAGAAGAGTCTGGCTCCATCTTCCTGACACCCACCCTTCACATATTTATAGCCATTAATGAGGTCACCCTTCAGTCTCCTCTTCTCCAAGCTAAAGACACCCAGCTCCCTCAGCCTCTCCTCATTAGGGAGGCATTCCACCTCCTTCATCATCCTCGTTGCCCAACGCTGGACTGTTTGGATCATGTCCTGGAGGTTGCAGTCTAAGGTGGAGTCTATCATGTGTGGAAAGCACAAATACATATTGTGTACATAACGTAGTATATGACAGGAATCAGTGCACTTTAAAATCTATAACATTTGATTGGGTTTGACATAATCACAATACATCGATGGTAGGTAATTAATGTTCTTCATAAAAAGCACAAAAATTGTTGAATAACCTGAAAAGCATTGATTCTCTAACTTTTTCAAAAGCAGTATGCCTGCAATGGTTTCCATCCTTTGTTTTTTTCTTTAGTAATCTTCATAAAAAACTTCTGCATTTTCAGAGTGACGCAAAATGTATTTGATTATTTTTTAAGTCAATAGTGGTTTAAATTACTAGTGTGGATTTACAGTGTCTTGTTAAAATAAGTTGCTAAACTGCTTATGTATCTTTCTGTTGCCGCCTTCTGCTTTCACATGTCAGCCTTTTATGAAGTGTTTCTGAGGAAATCAGTGAATTTGCTTTCACTGAGGAAAGGTTAAAGCCAAATTGCTAATTCTCTACTTTGCTTTCCTTCTATTTTTCAAAATCACTTCATCTAAGTATCGGTTCCCCTGGGAAATACCTTTTGATATGATACCCCAAAGGACCAAGCATCACTACTGTGAGTCATCCATTGTCTATACTGGAAAGTTCTTTACATTCAAAAAAATGAATGAAGTTCTTGTGCTGCCATTGACATTACCTGACTGCTCCAAAACATATAATCTCTTGTATCACAAGTTTTCTGGCCATGACCAACAATGATTGGCAGAACAAGATGAAAGGATCATTTATCTTGATGTACTGTCTCTGCTGTCATCAGGCCCTTCAACTCATATCTTCTGTATTTGCCAACACAGATATTATATCTCAGCTAACTAATTCACTTACATTAACTTTCATGAATATGTAAGAGAAAATTAGTGTACTCTGCACTGAACAGCAGCTTTTGAGCCTCTGTGGCTCTCATCTGATTAAACACAGATTTCTACCACAAACTATCTAGATCTAAATAATCTTAGCTTATATATGAGAAGGAACTTCACAGTGAAGGTGACAGAGCACTGGAACAGGCTGCCCAGGGAGGCTGTGGAGTCTCCTTCACTGGAGATGTTTAAAACCCACCTGGATGTGTTCCTGTGCGACTTGGTCTAGGTGATGCTGCTGTGTCAGAGGGATTGGAGTAGATGACCTTTCAAGGTCCCTTCCAATCCCTAATGATTCTATGATTCTACATTTACACTTAATGGTCAGTAGTTCTCAGGACCTGATGTAGGCAGCCTAAATTTGGAAGTATCTCTGAGTACATAACCGTTTTTGGGCTCAGGAAGCAGAGTCTGTCTTTTAAGTAGAAAGATAGGATGGATGTCATAGCATGGCATTGGCTAGTGTGTACTGAAGTGCAGCGTACTTTAGGGGCAGCTCTAAGTGTAAGTGTACCTGATGTTGAAGCAGTCTTGGTATGAAATTCATGCACAGTGTTAAAACAAAGCTCATGTCTGAGTAAATTACACCAACACACCTGCACTGATTTAAAAAAAGAAAAAGTTTATTAAGTGCAAGATACTACATATCAGGTTTTAGCTGTGTTTATTACTTTTAGATAGACTGATTTTATTTTATAAAACAAATGCAATGACTGCACTCTGTTTTATCTGTGCACATCTTATTTGTAATGATTTCTCAATCATGTGACTCTATATTTCATTGAATTTTTTGTGTCTATTAATCCACTTGAGTCCCCAAACGATAAGTGATTTTAATTTAAATATGACTACAGAAAATAATAATTGCAGTTGTTTTTAAAAGAAAGTCTCAGAGTAGAAGACTACGTAGAGTATTACTGACTGCTGGAGAAGAGTTCTTACAATAAGGCTAATTATTTTCTAATGGATGTAGATGTGTACCAGCTTCCTAATTCATTGTCAATGGCATTAGATTAAATGCTCTCTGTTTCAGAACCATCTTGCGACAGTATTTTAAAGTACTAATTTCAAGACTTCTTGATTATGACATTCTAGGGTTACACAGCTCTAACGGTTTCAAAGTGTTTATCGCTACAAGTGCGACATTTAAGAGGTCACAGTTTGCATTTTTAGAACAGGAGCAATAATTTAGTTGCTTTTTCACAAAATGAGGAAATTAGAAGATGGGAGGTGTAGAGATCTTTACATTCCTGTGACTGGTGTTCATGCATAATCTGTGTCCATGTGTTGATCCTGTTATCTTCCATTCACAATTAATCTGGCCCCGACACTGCCTCACTGAGCTTCATGGGGCTAACTGCCAAGTGAACTGCTACTGAGAATCATAGAATCATAGAATCATCAGGGATTGGAAGGGACCTCGAAAGATCATCTAGTCCAATCTCCCTGCCACAGCAGGATCACCCAGACCAAGTCACACAGGAACAAGAAGCTGGTAAAACCAAGTTAATTCCTGAGATGGCTCCTCCATAATGCACACTGCAGGGGAATTCAAAAGAATTTTTAACATTGATTTATACTGAAGTGAAGTGGTTTTATTAATCTCACAAACTAGATGATCTTGCAAGGTCCTTTCCAATTGCTAACGTTCTGTGATTCTGTGAAATAAGTCAGTGGAGTGAAAGAAGTATCTTAGTGTTTATGGTTTTTGAGACATGACTGAATATATTATTACTGGCAATTCTAAGCTCCAGAACCATTCAGTGCAATCATTTGTTTTTAGAAATATCTGTATGTGTGAGGTACTAATTGACTTGATTTATCTTAAGAACTTCAGGATGATTTAGCATTACTTTATCTGTCATTGGCAGCAAACACAGAAAACGATTTTATAAAAGATTATATAAAATATATATTATATACTGTATATTATATTATTATATTATTTATTGTATAAAATGCCTTTATAAAAGATTGAAGAACTACTCGTCTGTATAATGTACAAAAGAACCAAAATAATTTATAAGAATTTCAAAACCTATTTTAAAATATAAGCAGTCAGTATCTAAGAATTTAAGAATTTGACTTTGCAGACAAAACCAAGGATACTCCCGTTTAAATATGTTGTTCATTTTTTCCTCATTTTGCAGCATCAAATAGACATGTCAAAACATTTCACGTTTTAAGGAAAAATCAGATCAAAAAGATGCTGCCGTAACATGGCTCCTTCCATCTCTTTAGAAAATGTATTTATGATATGATTTACCAAGTTTTGGATCATGAAATGCTGTGATAGACATTAAGCAGTCAGTGATGTAAAGTGAGGCAAACAGCAGGTACTGATGTGGTCTATCACTTTCCAACATAGTATCTGTGCACTAAAACTATTGCTTTCTATGTGCTGTTTGCCTGTCTTCCCATGGCTGTATATTGAATGAAAGAAGATTCTAAAGATAAAGGTCTGTGATGTGGGTAATTCTGTGAACAATTGAAAACCAAAAGCACAGGAAAAAAAATCTCTTATGTTTATCACTCAAAGATATGAAGGCATCAACTTACTTGTGAAATGTCTTTGGACAAGACCATATCTGAGGGAAAGAATTCTGTATGAAAGGTTTCCCTAAAATGCTTATTTAAAAAACCACAAATCAATAGTCTTATCTGTGATAAGAAACTCACCTACAGATCCAGAGTTTTTAATCATAGAATCATTAGGGATTGGAACGGACTCATCTAGTCCAATCCCCCTGCCACAGCAGGATCATACAATGATTTTAGTTGTAAACTTTTCCTAAATGACTAATTTAGTGCAAGGAATTCTATAGTTCTAACAAAAATCCATCTTGGTCTTCCCTAAAATTTAATAAGCTTGCTTCACAAAAGTGGGGATTCTGTGGGATGCTCGTTCAAGCTGCAAATAATATATGCTGGCACACCATGTAATCTCAATGGTAACATGTTTGTTTACTATTCCCCTTTAGTAGAAAATCCCCAAATGCAAACAAATTCCTGACACTATCCAGTTCATGTAAATGCAAAATCTTGCTAGAGTGTCATCTTCCAAAATGCTCTGGTATTTAATGCACTCTGCCAGTTCAGTCATTTTTATGGAAATGCATCATAACTGGTTTTCCCAGCATGACTAAGCTATATTTCACTTTGAATCTTAAATATCATTGAGTAAATATATTAAAAGGAATGCCTTGTGCTTGATAATTGAGCAATCAAAAGTGGAAAAAATGGTGTGTCCGGCTAGGCATATTATTTCTTTGTTTTCTAATCCTTTTGTTGTGCTTCATTTTGTAAGACCTCCATAGAGCTGAATAGAAAATGTTATCAATAAAGGCAAGCCATTAATCCACCCATGACAAAAATTAAGATATATTTGTCCTTTAAGGCTGGCTGCCTCTGTTCTGTACAGCTATGGAGGTCAATAACCTGTAAGTGTTTAATGAATATTGCTATAATGTTACTTTCCTTATTGAATTAGAGATGGCTTTGAAGAAGACATAATGGCTTGATCTGTTCCCTTTTATATTTATTAAATTTTAAGAAATATAAGAGTGATACTTCTTCAGTTAATATTTTGAAAGAAGATGAATATTTACAAAAGATTTGCATAAGAAAAATATTTTAAATTAATAATAATAATCTTCTGTCTGTTAATGAAGATATTTTTACTTTTGTTAATCCTAGCAAATCTGAAATGGATTTATTACTATTTCACAGTCCTTGGATTAAATTACTACTGTTTAATTTTACATAAATATTTTATATATTCATCGCTTAAACTTAGCATTTATTATCAGCAAATGGAGAAAATGTAAGTGCCAATAAAAATCACGAAGGTGTCACTGGTAGCAGAGTCAGAGAAGTTCAAATTTAGGGTCCACTCAGGAAAAGGTCTTAAACCCAGATGCAGATAACCAACTCTTCAAAGCATATAACAAAAGCCTAGAAAAGCATCAAATAAGCTGCAACCAGTTCTAGTGAATGTGCTGCGAACAAGCACGGGAACAGCTTTACCTGTAGCCATAACTCTTTTGTAGTGGTCCTGAGGTGGATCAGAAAGGGGGTGGTTAGCAGATTGAGAAAGGTTCTTCTCCCCCTCTACTCTGCCCTGGTGAGACTACATCTGGAGCCTTGTGTCCCGTTCTGGGCCCTCAGTTCAAGAAGGACATGGAGATGCTGGAGGGAGTCCAGTGTAGAGCAACAAGGATGATGAAGGAAGTGGAGCACCTCCCTTATGAGGAGAGGCTGAGGGAGCTGGGTGTCTTTAGCTTGGAGGAGACTGAAGGGTGACCTCATTAATGTCTATAAATATGTGAGGGGCGTGTCTATAACTATGTCAGGAGGATGGAGCCAGGCTCTTCTCAGTGTCGTCTAGTGATAGGATGACGGGCAATGGTTGTAAGCTGGAACACAGGAGGTTCCACGTAAATATGAGAAGGAACTTCTTCCCAGTGAGGGTGACAGAGCACTGGAAGGGGCTGCCCAGGGGGGTTGTAGAGTGTCTGTCTCTGGAGACATTTAAAATCTGCATGGATATGTTCCTGTGTGACTTGGTGTAGGTGATCCTGCTGTGGTGGGGGGATTGAACTGGATGGTCTTTCAAGGTCCCTTCCAATCGCTAATGTTCTGTGGTTCTGTGAAAGTGCTCTCATTACATTGAGATATATTATATATATCTCAAAATATTAAGGCAGTACAGAAAAGACTTTTACTAGCCACTCAAATTTTGCTGCAGTTTGAAATGCTGATCTCTGAAATTGTCCTAGATATTTACACTGCCACATATTTTGCAAGGTCCAGCAAAGAAGGAAAGGTAGGAGCTACCCTTTCTTCTATCTCCACGAAAATATGAGTTTTGTAAGAATAAGTTGCATATAGTATTGATAGCTGTTTCTTACAGAACATAAGGGTTTTCTACAGAAAATCTGACATGCTCCAGTTTTCCTAGCAAAGCAGGCATGAAACCAAACTTTTTAGAAGCATTAGTTTTACAATTCAGCTCTATCAACAGCCTTATCATTTGCTGACAGTGAGAAATTCTTAAACTGGCCATTAGTTAACAACTTAATGATGAGGAAATACAGAAATCTAAATTATGTTTTAATACCTTCTATACTCTTACTACTTGATGTGCAGGACTGCTTAAAAAAGACAGGATCCCAACACATAACACTTAGCTGACGTAAACCAGAAGATTTTTTGCTGATTAAATGCTTGTTTAGAGTAAGTAATGTACAGTCCTCATTTCTATCAAGTTCTGCAAAATCTTGCAGTTCTGCTTTGTTTTATCTTTTTCCTTTATTCTCTAGCAGTATAACTGATACAAGTTACTATAACTCGTGGAATCACTCAGAGATATCTCTGCTCATGTTACTGCTGTCGTGGGCAGCTCAGCAGTCGTTCGTGTTATTTTACTTACATGATGATTTCATGGTTAAGTTTGTGTTTAATCATTTCACAGAATCACAGAATCACAGAATCATTAGGGATTGGAAGGGACCTCAAAAGATCATCTAGTCCAATCCCCCTGACACAGCAGGATCACCTAGACCAAGTCACAGAAGACTTGATCACTTCTGTGAGGGGCTAAGTCAAAGTTAGGTCTGTAAAAATGTTATTCTCCCAACATTAATAACACTACCCTGTGATAAATATGCTTCATAAATAACAGATGTGTTTCAAATGATGTTAGATTGATATACATATAAGTAATCAAATATAGGCGAATATGTATTTCAAAAGTGTTGCCAAATTGCTAATAAAATTCATGTGAAAATCAAATTTTAGTGTAAGTATTTGAAAGGACAATACTTGCAAGCTAGTTTCTCCACACTGTGACAGGTCACCATCTACTTTTTGTGTAGAGCTGTCTTTTAGCAATTGCTGTTTTATTTAGTAAAATGTCTTTGAGCTGTTCTGGTTGCAAAGAAAGTATCTGTGATGTGAAAAGGGTATTAAATGGAGCAGTGTCCTATTTCCAGATGTAACACCAAGTGAGATCCATTCATCAAAGAAGGCTGTTAACCTTTATACCTAGAGCCTCACTTGTCAATATCCTTAACTTTCATTCCAATGATCATTTTATCAGAAGAATCTGATGCTTGTAGTCCCTTATTCCAGACTGCCACTCACATCTGCAGAAACATCGAGCTTTCTTGATGGCTCTCTTAATCCTGTATGTTGCAAACATAATGATCTTAAATATATTAAACTCTGAGAGAGTATAATTTAAACTGAAGAGAGTAATAAGATAAATAACACTGCATCTTTTTTTGCTTGATACTGATATTACTATTTACATTGCTGTGAAGCACTTTCATTTATGATTAGTCAAAACCTTCTATTCTTCAGTTAATAGTTTCTGCCTAAGGATTTCTAGTCTGTCATTTTATAACACTATACAACTCAAAATCTTCCACCCACATATGAGTCCAGATCCTTGTGGCTTACAGATAGAAATGTGTTTTATACCTAAACATGCAACCAACTTCTATTGTGAAAAAATGGTGTTATTTTTTCTCAATGTGTTGAGACACATCTTTTACTGTCAGGTTTCTGTGCCTGTGCTTATTTTCTCTCTAGACACAAGTTCCTCAGTTATTCCTGTCTTCTTTTTTAACACACTTTATTCATTTATATGATTCCTTAACCTTTCTTAATTCATGGAATTGAATTATACCTGCTGTTAACTTCAAGAAAGAGTTTTAGCTCTGGACTCAGAGATCTACATTTAGATCTCTCTTTTCCCATTTTAGACCTTGGAAACTTGGATTTGGTTGATCAAATTTGATTGATCATGCAGGTAATTTTAAAGCCACATCTAATATGCTGTTGTGCCCAAGATTCTTTCATAGTATATATGATTGAGGAATAGGTATATAATACACTGATATGAAAATTCAAGGTCCTCTGCAGTGAATGGTCTTCCAGTGAATGCAAGGAAGGATACTGAAGAGCATCTTGTCAAGGGTTTATCCCAAAATGAATTTATCCAATTAATTTATTGGTCTGAAAGAAAAACATAACAAGGATGATTCAAAAAACACTTATAAATTGCAGACAAAACACAAAACTAACTCTATTTGGAGGAAAACAAAGCATATTTAATTCTTCCCACATACAAATCCCACACATGGGCTTACGGAGATTAATTGCATGTTATTGACTCAGTTGGTAGAGCATGGGACTCTGAATTCCTGGGGTCATGGGTTTGAGCCCCATGAAGGACATCTTGAGACAGTACTGTGGGCTTACCCTGCTCCAGCAGGTGGGGTTGGACTTAGATGATCTTTCGAGGTCCCTTCCAACCTGTAACATCCTGTGATTCTGTTATTACATAACTGGGCCAAGCTGATACCTCCACCCCTTCAAAAGGAATAGAGTTCCAGAAGTTGTTTTAACTTGTGGAAATGCAGAGTCCATTCAGTTCACAAACATTTCCCTCAGCACCAGCAGGCATTTTAAAATCTGTTTCCCTGCTCCACGTGCTTCCAAGCCGGACCTCCATTTCCAGAATTCTGATTCCAATGGCCCAAATAAGGGAAGAACATCTTAACTTCAGCAAACCACAGAATTCAGAAGACAACTTCCCTCTGCCGATTTCTCTTGCTCCATTCACCATGTTCTCAGGGCAAGATGGCTGCTGTTCTTAGTCCAGTGCCATGTGTCTCTCTCCAAACAAGGACAAAAGTGAAGAAGCTGGAAACTGGAAGCTGCAAACCAGTTGCCTATTGGTCAATGCTGAAATTGAGGGAGAGCTTGGAATCTCAAGTTCCTTTCTCACAGGTTGCCATAGTAACTCCCCATTCTCTTAGGCCAAGAAACTGACCAAAATGGAACTACAACACCTCTCAAATAGCATGTATGTTTAGGTGACTGGAATAGGTACCTGTCTGACATAAGCATTGAAGTCAGAAAGAAGTTCAATTGGATGAAGTTCGTAACCAGTATAGGATGAGATAAAAGCTTTTATGTTCTTCGGGCTGTATTGATCAGCCCTTTGCAAGCTGCAGTGGATGCTTAGGGCACACAAGCACAACTACCTTGTGCATAGACATAGGCAAGCTGAACCTCACTTATGCTGGTTCTTTTGCTGCTGCAGAATCTTCTCACAATGCCTTTCTCCTCATCTCTTTCTGACCCTATTTTTTGGTCCCCTGACAAATAATCTCTCAGATCCGTCTTTTCTTACATTCACTTTTTGTCAACCTAAACACCGTTTTTCTTTTTTCTCCACATATTTTCTTTTATTCCTATTTTTCTGGTCTTGTTTTGTGTCCTAGAAAAATTGCCATAGGTGTGATCCACTTACTCCAAGCTAAATGTTTGCAATGCAGACAACAGCTCTGCATCCCTTTACAGTCAGTGCAGGAAGGCCAGCACTTTAAAAAGTGGTTCATTGGACTTTCTTTGGGTGCTAACTCTAAAATTATAGCAATTACACTTCCAACCACCTATTCCTCTATCTGAATACTGTTTTGGAAAATTCTTTGTGAATACATCATGACAGTACAAGCTGAACAAGCTCTGGAAAGTTCGAGACTTCTCCTGTTTTATCAATATTATTTCCTGCTCAAAAGATGAAAAGTCCATTTAGAATTTAGCGCAAATTGTCTAGAAACACATCCAGCACTTTGACACGTACAATTTGGTAGAAATCTTGACTTCCTAACCTCCTGTGTGTTTTAAACTGTTTTTCTTTTTTAAGAGAATAAGCACTTGTGTGTTGATTGTGTGCCTTTTGATGTTTGCTTTGGCATGGTGAGGAACAGAGGAGCCCAGGGAAAGCTCACTCATCCTTTGCAAACTTGCCACTTTGCTGCCAATATTTGATCTCCGATCTTACATCTTGTTATTTTGTTTGTAGTGAATTATCATCATGGCATTGTGCCTTTTGAACAGACTTCATTGATACCAAAATGTGCTCTAATCTGGCCAAGTGAAAAAATACGTAACGTCTTCCACCAATTATTCCACTGAGAGTTCTTTTAGGACCTCTTTTAAAAATAATGAGATGGTCATAACTTCAAATCAATAAATATTCAGAAGTGTGGCCCCTGTGAGGCCAAAAGAGCTTGCAAGTTAATAAGGATGAAAAACAGTTCTTGATCAGCTTTTGATTGTGACTTTTTAAGTGATCCAAGCAACCAGACTTGTAATTTGTGACTACAAGTGGACATACAGCTCGTGTGACAAATCCCAGCTGATATTTGTGAGTATTTGTAAAGGTATTAAAAAACTTCAAAAGTCACACAAATTTTGTGCAGAAAAAAGATATTACAAACATAACATTATTTTAATTGAAAGAGACTTTAAAGATCATTTAGTTCCAAGAACCCTGCCACGGACAGGGACATCTCCCACTAGACCAGGTTCTTCAAAGCCCCATCCAGCCTGGCCTTGAACACAGCGTGTGATGGAGCATGAAGCCAGTGCAATTGCTCAACTCAATTGGTAAAGTGTATTTGGAATTCCTCTTTGTAATGGACAGCTGAGAATTCAACAGGAAATTTGAAAAAAAAAATAAAGTACCATAAAAACCTTTTTGTTGGTGCTACTACATGTTGTAATTTGTAGAGAAGCATTTTGCTACTTCCACAATACACAGTGAGCATATGTAATGAAATCTATTAATTACATTTTTAATTCAATGTCATAATTCAACGATCTTCCATTTTCACAGTCAGATTATAGACATCTGTGATGATGCAGAGGAAAACATTTTTAAAAGCCCACTACTTTCAGAAACAGACTCACTTAGTTAGAATTACTTTTACATGCATTTCTGTGCAATTTGTGACTAGGCATCGTTTGTTCACGGGCAAACGATGTCTTTCTAAGGAAGGTCCAATTCTAGTAGCTTAAGAGAAGATAAACTATGCTAATTTACATTCCAAGCTCAACCATTCTTTCATTCTGAAAATGTGATGTAAAAACTTCCAGTTAGTGCAAAGGGAACCTTGTCTGAGGCTTTTCTTAGCTGGTGTCTGTAACAGACACAACATTGTAATGGGTCTGACTGGGATGGGATTCCTTTTCTTCATGGCATATTGCTGTGCTTTATTTCTCTGATAAAAAGCAGAGATTGGAAGAGGACATAGCTAGGAGAGTTAATTCAAAATAACGAGATATTTAATACTATATGATGTTGTCCTCAGCAATGAAATTGTGGTTGTGGTGGTAGGATTTTGTTCTAAAGCAGCTTTTGCTTGGAGACTGGCTGGACATCAAAAAATCTGGTAAGAGATGGCGAGTAATTGCCTTAAGAGACCCACCAGGTAGGGGCTTGGCGGCTGCCTGGGTCAGTGTACCACACTCATTTAGTATGAACTCACACAGCAATAAAACAGTACTTGAAGCTAGTATTAACTGTCACAAACATGTTAGCATGTGAATTCTGCTGTGTTAAGCAAAGACAGAAATAGCATAGGATTTTCATGACACATGGAACTGTATTTTGTAGGTGCTAGGGTAAGACTGGTGATATAAAAGGTTCTTCACCACCCATATTATTTAGGTATCATTGCAGCCGTTTCAGGTTCGTGCTGTTTGAATATCTCAGGATAGTTTTCTATTTAATTGACTGCATACAACCTAAAAGTGGTGGTTTTGCAAAATTGCTTTTCATTTCACATTACAAAAGCATCTGAGAGACCACAAAGCTATAAACAAAAGGGCAGTGAACAAGGCTGAAGGAAAATTGCAGGAGACACTCTTCTACTATCATCCAAGTTTCACTGGTACAGCCTAACAATCAAAGGGGAAACAAATTCACTAAATAGATGTGGAACTTAGGAGATACTTAGCATGAGCAGCTTACTTGTTAGGTAGGACTGATTTGATTCTTGTGATCTTCTCATGCCTGTACTCTTTGCATACTCTTGTATCACACGTTTTCTGAGTGGATGTGTGACTTGGCTATCTGATCACAGAATCACAGGATGTTACAGGTTGGATTGAGAGCCTGGCATGGGTTGCCCAGGGAGGTGGTTGGGGCCTGTCCTTGGAGGTGTTTAAGGCCAGGCTGGATGAGGCTCTGGCCAGCTGATCTAGGGTGGGGTGTCCCTGCCCATGGCAGGGGAGTTGGAACTGGATGATCCTGTGGTCCCTTCTAACCCAGACTGACTCTATGACTTGGTCTAGGTGATCCTGCTGTGTCAGGGGATTGGACTAGATGATCTTTTGAGGTCCCTTCCAATGCCTAATGATTCCATGATTCTATGACCTCGAAAGATCACCTAAGTCCAACCCCCTTTGCTGGATCAAGGTAAGCCTACAGCACCTGGTGTACCCAGAGTGTCTCCCATCCTAGTACAAAGCAGGCCAGACCCTGCTTAGCCAATCCAACATTCCATCTGACTATGTCTCTTCACTCACTCTGGAGAAGACATGGTCATTTGTTTGTCTTCACCTGATGCCTGAGGACAAAGGGCTGGGTAGCATTTCTCAACCAGGGAAAACTGCAAGTGAGAAGCACCTCGTGTAGAAAGTTGGGTTTACAAAGTGTGTTTCAGGCCAAGTACCATTCTACTGCAGAGCTCTCTCTGTCTGAACTTTGTACATACTCTATTTTAAAAGCCACTTTAAGAATATTTGAGTATGAGAATAGTCATTAATGCAAAGCACATTGTTATTGTATGTAAGCCACACACCAGTGCAAAATACCCTGTTTTACTGAAAAGCTGGAATTGATGCCAGATTTCTAGGCACTGCTAGAAATGTGGACAAAGGCAACGTTTTCAGAAATGACAGAACTGTACTAACCAGAGTCAGCTGGAACAGAACTGATTTCCCAGAGCCTACTGTACCATCCAGGAGCTGGAATTCAAGGCAGACTTTTGAAAATTTGAGGTTGAAGGTACCAATACAATTCGTCCTTGGTTGTATATTTGGAGCTATCACTGAGTAACATGTGTCTAGACTGGTGTTCAGGCGTGTGACTCCTTCGTATTGATACTGGTACCCAATCCAACAGCAGAAGGTACATCAGCTCCTACACGCTCGAATGAACGTAGAAGCGTTCACCACCCTGAATGCTGGTTAATGTTTGGCTCAAGATTTAACAAGCTTGAGATACTTTGCTTAGAATGGCTTTCTGAAATTAATTTTCCCATTAAAATAAACACTTTGCAGCATTTGGGTAAATTAATGGCTTTTTTCTAACTCTTCTCTCTAACTAGGCTTTATGAGTTGATTTGAGAAAATCTATAGCACAAGAGGGCAAATCCACTTGCAAAAAGCTCTTTTTAGTCACCTGTATGTTCACAGACCTTTTTTAGATACTTATGCAGCTCTCACTGTAAATTTAAAAAATTCAGAACCAAAGAGCTTTTTCTTGGCAAATGGATAAGTTTTATATTTCACCCTTATAGTCACTCCTACTGTGCTTCCTCCGTGGTGGTGCTGAAATAGTTCTGAACTAGTAAAATAAACCTTTAAAAAGTTTCAAGCAGATTTTCCTGATTTAAAAGTGATGATTTACGATTATGCGAACTAGATTTAATATGCATTAGGAATTCAAATGCTGTTGCAATAATTTTTTAGTAAAAGCTGCTTTTTAGAACTACCTTTGCACATTCTCTCCACAAGCAATAATTCTTCATCTATATAGTAATTTATTTCTTCTGGTTTTAATATGTTACAGATGAATGGTTGTATGTCTTTCCTGTTAGAGCATTACAAGACAGGCCACTTTTGCATTAGGCTGGTACTACAACAGATACCTGTGGTGCTCTTCATGGTTCATGTGGTACTAATTTAAATGGGAAGTTGCACATATTTCATTGAAACACTTGGTAAAGCCAGCTTTCACAGAAGGGTGCAAATGATGGACTGTTCTCTGTGTGCAGCTGAACTGCTCTAAATGTGTCAGTGAGGGTTATGGATCATTTCATTCACCCATCAGCTCTGGTCCACTGTGTGTACAAATCACAGTATAGTGTCATCCAACAGAACATTCCTGACAATACTAGAACATTTATAGTACTGCCATTTTTAATAGGAGTTCTGCAACCCTGTTTAAATAGTATGACTTCTTTAACTCTTTAAACTCTGAATCTGAAGTAATTTCTTGTTTCTTTCTCTGTGCAGTTCCCCCAGTTTGGACTCTTTACTGATTTTTCTGGGCTTCATAACTGCTGGGAAAGAAGAGACACTTCAGGTTAAGGGTAATTTGCAGCTAGGTCGTGCATCCAAGAAACTTCCACTCTCCATAAATGGTAGTTATTTTTAGGGTTTTTTTCCTTAGCAGTGATCTTTGGATAATTCAATATCCCCTGAGCATACAGTCTCTTTAATATCAAACAGTCCACCTTCTTCCTCTGTCTGATTGATTGATTGATTGAACTGATGATAAATGCTGCGTGATTAGCGAACCCTTTGTCTTTCCATTGTCAGGATGAGAAACATTTCTAGTAGTTGCAGTGTAGTGGCTTCCCAATAGCTAGACTTTACAGCTGAGAAAGGGAAGACATTTGCTGAAAATGGAAGGAAACTTTGCCAGAGGCTTCTTGTCACAGATGGGAGAAAATGCAGCAAAAACCCTGGTATGATGATGAGTATTGTAAAAGCAAAAGCATGTATTTAGAGTCATAGAATCATTAGGGATTGGAAGAGACCTTGAAAGATCATCCAGTCCAATCCACCTGCCACAGCAGGATCACCCAGACCAAGTCATACACTCAGTCAGTCTGGGTTAGAAGGGACCACAGGATCATCCAGTTCCAACTCCCCTGCCATGGGCAGGGACACCCCACCCTAGATCAGGCTGGCCAGAACCTCATCCAAGTCAGGCACACAAATATTTACACACAGGCTTCCTTATTTCTGTAACTGCCATGCAGAATCAAGGATTGTGAGCACTGATTTTCTCCTCAAGACCTGGTAACTCACCTGGGTGCAAAGATATTCACACTGGTGAAATAAAGGTAGCTTACTCAAGATATCAAAGTTGCACACTCTTGCTAAACCAAAACTTACAGTCACTGGAGACTGACTAAGATTTTCAGATTTCTCTGTGGACTGTAGAAAGTCTCATCATCTATGCTAGGTAGTACACTAGGTGTTTAAACTTACACAATGTGAGCATCTCCTAGATCGACTATTATGGATTTAGAAGTTTGTATTCAAGAAATAGGGTTTGAAAGGTTTTAGTACAAATCTTGACAGTTGGGAACTTCCCTGGTCACTTTACAATGCCTTAGCTGGTCAGGGAGTGGCTGATTTTGGACCAATGTTACTTCAGATACCTCATTTCTGAGTTTATATCAGATGCTGTCAGTCAGCATATCACCTAGATACGTGGGGAGTGCTCTGAAAGTAGCACTGCTAAGCACTAACAAAGCAGAATAATTCTTGGATTTAATAGCACAGCTTTTTTTCTGAATGTGACTAAGCCTTCAAACCCATCCTGGCTTAAGTTAATAACATCAGAATAATTTAACTAAGCATCAACCATCACTGTTTTCATCACTTGAAAGCAAAGATCACTGATCATCACTGGCAACCACTGTACATGTAAGGTACTAAGCAGTGAGTAGAGTTACTTATTACCTTCTAGCTGTTGTAGAGAGTACTCTCCAATGGATGACAAAAACAACTATCAACATTTGTATTGTTTTTTGTTGTTACAAACAACACCTCATGCTTGTGCCATGTTTGTACAGTACAGCCACACATAGGAACATGAGTTCTCATGGATTTTTTTATTACTTTCAGTGTAACATCACTAAACTTTCACTCAGTCCAGCATCACTAAACTTTCACTCAGTCCAGCATCACTAAACTTTCACTCAGTCCAGCATCACTAAACTTTCACTCATTCCCTCCACAGAAACGATGTCTTTTCAGTGCTTTTAGGTACCAGACTAGAAGCAGTTTGGGGAACCATTCCCCATGGACACATAATTACACCTTTCCTCTCTCTTGAAGGGTGGCAGCTCAAGGGGTTAACAAAATAAGATGATGTGGGCAAAAAAATTCAACTTTCATTTAGTTGTAGGATTGCATTTCTACTGATTATAATGCAGATTTTAGCATATCTTAAAATGTCATTTCTCCTGTGGTAAAATCTACTTACTCTGTTATATTTCACAGCAGGATAAGGGCCAAGTTCTGCAAAGTCTGAGCAAAATTCCTGTCATAGTTTTGATATTAGAGATGATTATTGTTCTTTTTATTTGACTTAGGAGAATGGTAGCATTCACTACTCTGTGCTTGCTCTTAATGGCTTGTACTTTTAAGCTTTTCAGTTTTGAAAGATTTCACACTTTGACAGAAATGGTCACTGTAAGGATAGTTTTGAATTTAGCTCTCCTCATGCACAGGATAGAAAGTTGTCTGCCATTTACTTTAGTGAGAGCAAGAGGGATGTGCAGCTGCTGGAGTCCAGCGTAGGGCAATGAGGATGATGAAGGAAGTGGAGCACCTACCTCCCTTATGAGGCTGAGGGAGCTGGGTCTCTTTAGCTTGGAGAAGAGGATGCTGAGGGGTGACCTCATTAATGTCTACAAGTATTTGAAGAGTGGGTGTCAGGAGGATGGAGCCAGGCTCTTCTCAGTGTCATGTAGTGATATGACAAGGGGCAATGTGTGTGAGCTGGAACATAGGAGGTTCCACATCAATATCAGAAGGAACTTCTTCCCAGTGAGGGTGACAGAGCACTGGAACAGGCTGCAGAGGGAGATTGTGGAGTCTCCTTCACTGGAGATGTTTAAGACCCGCCTGGAAGTGTTCCTGTGTAACTTGGTCTCAGTGATCCTGCTGTGGTGGGGGGATTGGACTAGATGATCTTTTGAGGTCCCTTCCAATTTCTGATAATTCTATGATTCTATGATTCTATCAATGTGAAATACTTCTTTAGCCTGTGCAAGGTAATGAAACTCCATCAGTGGTATCCGTATAACTGTTAACATAAAACAACTAAAGAATTTGACCATGTTTATATGTTTTGGCTCTATGAGATTATTTCTTTTGTTTGTTTTTTTTTTCCCTTTAATCTTTACTGATAAGATCTCTGCTCTCAGTGCTAGAGGGCAAGGGTCCACTCTTAGCTTTTACAGTTGTGCATGCTGTGTTATAGAGACACTCCAGCTTCTACATAAATAAAACTTAACAGTACCATTTATCCTCCCTGTAAGTGAAGAGAAAAGCCATTATAGTTTCCAATTCCTGAAACTAAAGTTGACAAACAAAGGCGATATGTTCTGAATATATGATTGAAATTATTTTTGAGATTATAAACTGTAAATTACTCTATTTCACACCATGTGTAAATAGTGTTTCTTTGTGCCCCTTCACTCATGACTGCATGTTTGGGAACAGTCACTTTTTCTTTAAAAAAATCCATTTGTTAAAAATGAGACGTGATTTCTTGCCAGGGAAGCTGACAGAGAGAAAAAAAAACAGTGATGGAGAGGATTCTTTTCATCTGCTTCTGAATGATCACTCTGTGATGCGGCTTACTAAATTCCCCAGCGAAAAGCCAGCCTGACTACAGAAAAATCACTCGTACCCATTTCCTAAATTGAGTAATGGCAAGCAGAGATGCTTGGAACATGTCTACACCCCACAATGAAAAGCTGTGTTAGACATACTCCAGCACACTGAGCAAGCTGGTAAGTCTGTGTATAAGCACGTGATGCAGAAGATATGAAACTGCATTAAAGTAGCCTAGCCCCGACAGACAGGAATAATAAGCCCATCTGCAGTGCTTCCGGCTCCAAGGAGAACCCACTCCCACCCAAGGTTCTTGGGTACCTCGGTGTAGGACTTCACACAGACAGTCTCATCAAATGCCACAGAGGAATTTTATTCTCTTCCCTAGTTTCTGCAAGAAGAGGCTTATGGCTTCATCTTCAGGTCAGCGTAGCAGGATGTTTGAAAGGCTGTACATAGACTGGGCAGAACAAGAAAGGCATGAAAGAATATTTTGGAGAAGGGGGAAGTTCAGCTGCCTTGCTGGTGCTTTGCTTCTGACCAGCAATGTTTTTTCATGGGGAGATCCTATGTAGAAGGTTTGCAGACTGCTGATATCTATGATATTTCCTAAAGCAGCAGTTTTGATTTGTTTTGTTTTCTTCTACCCAGTGTGTACCCATGCACTATGCAAAAAGTGACCTATATAAACCTGCAGAGAAGCCCTACTGCCAGCAACAAATGGTTGTAAGCAGTTCAGCATTGTCTTGGATGTGATTATTTGACAAAGCATGGTTGGCAAAAAACAGAAAGGATGAAAAATGAGATTAAAACTTCAAGGACCAGGTCGCAATTCGCAGATACTGACTGCTTAATTACCACTTACCCACTGGCAGCACGTCTGTGACAAAGAACTTCTGTTTTCAAGTGAACTTTGCAAGTTCCAAATTGATTAGCAAAACATTAAATGAGTTTTCCCTTTCCTGATTTACAAGTGTTAATTTTTGAGCCCGAGCACATCATATTCCCTCGTCTCACACTGTTATGCAACGTGCAGGTTAGAAGTAGTGGAATTCCTAAGCCATGAGAGAATAGCAAACTCTTTTCCCATTGATATTCAACAAAGGAATTGAACTTGGAAACTAATGCGGGTTGGGGGGAAAACCTGAATAGAGGCCTTAGTGGTGTTCAGTTTTCAGGAGTTGGCATGTTGTTCAGTTTTGTCCAATTATCAATAAATAAGAGGGATTAGCTGCTGGTAATGGTGCAGTGGACAAAAGATGCAGGTCACATGCAGTGAATTCAGAAAAGTGAGAGTATACTTAGGAAAAAAAGCTTTTCTAAATTAGCAATAAAAAGAGATGATTAGGTTAACTGTTTAGTTTCTAACATAGATAAATCCTGATGATATAGATTCACTGCTGAATTATACCCTGAGTGATATGTCAAGGTTCACCTAACTTTCATCTTCTTACTACAAAATAATCATTTAGCTCTTCATCTAACTTGCTGGACAAAAAGGCACCACTTCAGAAACCGATGAATACGACCTTGAGAACTGAAACCAAAAGAGAAGACAAGTAAAACTTCAGCTGGCTACAATATCTATTAATGAATTTAGAATTTTAAATGTCACTCTGTTTGCCTGAAATTTGTCCTGAAGAGTAAAAGTACTCGTCCTTAAATACAGAATGTGAGCTTTGAAGGGATATGTTCAAAGCAAAAGGTATGTTGGTTTGTATTATGAACAGTTCCCTGGCTTTTATGTTATTCCAGTGTCACTTTAAGAAGTGAGTTATTCAAAGTTAATTGTAAAAAAAGTTGGTATTTAGAGTTTAGGGAAGCAGGTGCTTTCAAACTGGTATTTTACACTGTCCAGAAATCTGAGAAATGGTAGATCAAGGGTCATAGTCACAGATTATTTTTGGGGCTCTTAGCCTCAGATAGAAAAGCACCTCCCACAGTGTACACAGAGTATCAGCAAATAAATCTTTGCCACGCTAGTTCTCCGAGCGAACTGCAAAGAAGGACACACATAAGTGCTCAGCAACAGAAATTTTAGCCAGCAGAACAGTATCTAAAATGTGACATTACACATTAAACTATCAGCTGATAAATCCTGCTGGAGAACAGAGTCCCTATAGAATGCTCTACACAAGTAATTTCTATCCAATTCCCTATATGTCTGAATGAATAATTTGTGGGAGGAGTGAAGAGAGAGATTATAGTATTTGCAGTATATTTTCATTTGGAAACGCCAAGTTTTCTGCAAGCTGGCCTGCTGGACACTCAGTTTCTCTTCAGGAGATGGAAATTGATATTTCAAGTTAGTTTAAAGCCCTAGATGACATGACAGGCAAAGAAATGTCCACTGGTAGCTCTGTTGTTAAAAATAACTGGCTTAGTCAGCTGCCTCTTAAACATCCTTTCATCACGCTTGTGCTGAGGGTGCCAGAAATGGAGATACCTCTGTCTGCTTTGTCTATTACTTTTTGTCAACAAGCAAGAGAAGGAAAAAAAAAAGACATGGCTCGGCAGCTTGTTTCATGAGGAAAATAAACCCTTAGCATCCTGTAGCTGTTCTTTACATGCCTTCTGTGATCCCGGCACGAGCATTCAAAGTTCGAGAGCGCAGGAATGGCTGGGGGTACTGAAGCACAGCTCCCCCATTTCTTCCTGTGGAGCTGACCAGAGCTCGTGTCTTTTAGAGGCTGTGCTGCTGAACTTCCAGGAGTTTACCGCTTTCCCAATCAGCTACCATATGGTAATAAACCCAATGCAAATAGCAAGGGATGTTGTTCATTTTTGATTAGGGGAGGTTGGAGACACACAGCCCATTTTATGAAATAAAATACCTGCTGCGGTTGGCTCGTGGATTGTACTTTTCTCAGGTATATGGCCTGGAAAATGGCTCATCTGTGCCAAGTAAGTGATGTTTATCAACTTGCAGCTTTTTATGAACGCAGGGGAGAAAAATGTGTATAACAGGATTATAAAGACTTGAATCAAATCCAGGCAAACTGTTCTTGTTTTCTAATCTGCAAACACGTAAATACCGTTGTAGCTCTGAAAGTAAGAAAAAAGTGTAACTTTCTAAATAAAATTCTATTAAAGTCTGCAAAGTTAATTAATGTAATAAATATGCCTGTGCTATATTAGGCGACAAACCTAACACTATTATCTCTTCCTATTTTCTTCCTGAGTAACTCAGTGCATCAGCATTCTAAGGCCTTCAAGCATATACAGTGCACTCACTTAACTATCACCATCCAAAGCCAAGCATTTCAGCAATACAGAGCAGCACGTTATAAACAAAAAGTGATTATAATTATATTTTGTAAAGTTTGGAGCCAGGGATTTCTATTGCAGTTTTATAGCTGAAAGTAGTATGAACTCCTTATTAAGAGGCTATAATTGCTGCAAGTAGCATACCATGTTTGTTTTACGAGACTATTATTGTTTAATAAAGGTGGCAGTAGAGAAGACAACTGAAGGAAGTTAATGACACACATAGTTGAGAACTAAATAATCTATAAAGCCTGCAGAACATGTCTTGCAATGTCAACTAATCTGGCCACTTCTTAGTCATGCTCTGCTGCCTGGTAGAGATAGTGAGCTGAGTCACTGTTCTGAGGAGCACAGGTCTTAAGGACTATCATAAAATAGTGGATATTCCATGAATCAGTCATTCTATGTATTTTGAAGAAGAAAAGATGTCTTAATATGTGGATTTAGGATGACTAAATTACTTTTTGTCTGAGTTTCTACAACGTGTCCCCTTTCTCACCTTCTTTTTCCCTTTTTTAGTATCATGCTTGAGTCTGCAGCCAAGCCATGCAGAGCAGCCTTCCTTTTTCTTCTCCTTGCAAGCAATAGAAATACAGCATATCATACTTGCCAGTGTGTTTTGGTGCTTTTGTTAACTAAAGGTCCATTCAAATGGATTTTTATTGAGCAACATTTTCTCCCACCAACCCAGTAGGACTCTGTGAGGAGCAGTACACTGCTCGTTACAAGCAAGGGGGTGCAGCTCTGGGGTTGTGCTCCAATCCTCTCACTCTCTGGCTGACAGTGTCACTGTGAGGCTGTCTCTGTGATCACACATAGAAACGAGTGTCAGTTGGCAAACTCCAATCCATTAAGGGGATTCAGGACAGACTTTGGTGATTTACAGGTACAAAACCAGAAGGAGAACGGAGAGGTAGCGTGTCTCATGAAAGGTGTTCACCTTGCATTACCTACCAGTTCATATTTGCATCCTGACTGACTCAGAATTTCAGCAATATCAAGTCCAAAATTTGTTCCCAGTGGCTCCAAAAGTCTCAAAAAAATGCATTAAATTGTGATTTCTGTGCTTCAACACAGATTTCCAAACACTGTCTGCCATCTTCACATACCTCAGTCTTAACAGGGCTCTTGCAAGGAGTTTACAGCAATATTAAAGATGGAAATCAGATGAAAAAGGTTTGACAGCTTCCCTTTGTCCTCTTGTTTTGCAAATCATTTTGTCCCTGGATAAGGAGTATTTTGGACATAGTAATTTAGCATAACCTATGTAAGAAATTCTCTTGGGAAGTCAAATTTTTGTTTAATATTAGTTGTGAGTCATTGATCAGTCCAGATCTTGCAGGGTTCAGTGAGTGGAAACGTGCAGAACAGTCTGTCACAAATAGGCCTTTTGACTGTAGGACTGGAGAGATCGTACCCCTTTTCAGTGGACACAACACATCCTATAATCTATTATAACATAATAATGTAATGTGTATAATCTATAAATATAACATTATATATTAATTTAATTTTCTCTGCTAGAGTACAATATGCAGCAGGAGCTCACACATTCTGCACATCCATCTAAAGTGTTTCAATGCATATGGTAGGGGGGTTGGAACTGGATGATCCTGTGGTCCCTTCTAACCCTGACTGACTCTATCACTTGGTCTGGGTGATCCTGGTGTGTCAGGGGGATTGGACTAGATGATCTTTCGAGGTCCCTTCCAATCCCTAATGATTCTATGATTCTATATCTTTGTCCATTAGATATCACACTTATATGACAGCATTTTGGCAATGGCAACTCTGCCAGAAGCCACAAGGAGACATCTCCTTTGTGATGGTTTGTGGAAAGAGCAATGTTTTCTCATAGAATCATTAGGGATCGGAAGGGACGTCGAAAGATCATCTAGTCCAATCCCTCTGCCACAGCAGGATCACCTAGACCAAGCTGCACAGGAACATATTCAGGCGGGTTTTAAACCTCTCCAGTGAAGGAGACTCCACAACCCCCCTGGGCAGCCTGTTATCCATGCTACTAGGTTAACAGAATATCAAGTACTTCCTGCACTACACAGCTAAATTGGAAGTATTAAAAGATCCTTCTTGCTCTTACTTTCATTTATTTCCTAACTCCACCACATCTGTTGTATCAGAGAAAAAGTGACCCATGCAGCCTTTGAGGATGATACCTCTATAGAGTTTTAAAGACACTTCCTTTAAAAGGAAAAATACATAAAGATAGAAATTCCTCACAACTAGAGATGCTTGTGGTGGTTATATTTTTTTTTTTCTGAACGTTAACAGCCTCAGTTTGTGATTCTGAGATGTCCCATTACTTCTTAACAGGCACCATTTTCTTCAACTGAATTAAAAAACACTTGACCAGAAAAGCCTCAGTCCTCTGGCAGACTGGATACTTCTCACTGGTTTGAATGCTTTCATTTGGAGTTCCTGAGTGTAAGCACAGTAGCCACTAGCTATTATATTACCTCTATTTCCCAGAAGAGGATGGAAGGCATTTATGATATTTGATTTATTCACTTTGGAGTGTAGGAACACACGTTTTTTTTAACTACAGCCATGAGTTTCTACTTTGTGCTTACTCTCCTGTAATATCTACTGCGCTGCTGTCCCTCTGTGCAGAACTCTTTGATATCAATAGCCTTTTTATTTGCAGATTTACTGGTGTGTAATTATTCATTTTACATATAGTTTGTCCTAGTCTGTGTGCACACGTGAATTAAATATGTGCACTTGGAAGGGTGTTAAAGTATAACACTCAAATTACATTAATTAATCTACTTATACTAAAATCAGGCAATGACTCAAACTGAAAAGAGGATGACCACAGAAATCTTCAGGAAGTACTTTGCATTTTCTTCAGGAATATGTGAAAAAGAAGACATATATTTATGTGTATGCTCCTTAGTAGTAGTAGTAGTAATAAAATAAGATGGAAAAAAAGAAGAATCAGGAATTAATTAGAAACTGTTTTCCATTCTTATGAAACATGAAAAAAGAAAGTGAAAGAAAACACAGCAAAGTCTCATTTATTCTGAAGAAGCATAGACTTGTCAAGAATATTATCATCAGGATTTGAATTTGCTTACACAGTTAACCGGATTTCTTTTTGGCTGAAAAGGAATTTCAAAGCATCATTAAAATGAAACCTCATCTTAAAAAAATAATTTGAAAACCTCAGTACTTCCAGGATGATTGCGACAATTAGAAAACATGTTTAGAGGAAAAGGTCAGCCTCTTCCTTCTTTAATTTGGGTATCATAAAGGAGGAAAGAGTAAGATAGGTGCACATCATCAAGCTTTTTTTTAAGCAGTTTGTCATGCTTAAAGAATTTTCACTCTAAAAATATCTCTAACTAGGAGTAAACACTGGATTATGGGACAAGTACGTGTTTTTCTCACTTTAAGGGGGTTGCAAACATTAAGAAAGTTTTGTTTGTTTTTCACTTTTAGTGTTTGACTTAATTCTGCCTGTTCATAGAATGGTAGAATCATAGAATCATAGAATTTTTAGGCATTGGAAGGGACCTAGCCCCATCCCTCTGACACATCAGGATCACCTAGATCAAGTCACACAGGAACACATCCAGGTGGGTCTTAAACATCTCCAGTGAAGGAGACTCCACAATCTCCCTCTGCAGCCTGTTCCAGTGCTCTGTCACCCTCACTGGGAAGAAGTTCCTTCTCATATTGATGTGGAACCTCCTATGTTCCAGCTCACAACCATTGCCCCTCGTCCTATCACTAGATGACACTGAGAAGAACCCGGCTCCATCCTCCTGACACCCACCCCTCCGATATTTATAGACATTAATGAAGTCACCCCTCAGTTTCCTCTTCTCCAAGCTCAAGAGACCCAGCTCCCTCATCCTCTCCTCATTAAGGGGGTGCTCCACTTCCTTCATCATCCTTGTTGCCCTGTGCTGGACTCCCTCCAGCAGCTCCACATCCCTCTTGAACTGTTGTCAGTGCCTAGAAAACCATCACTAGGAACAGGGCAGAACACAAAGATGATTTCATGGACAGTCTTCCCAAAGCCTAAATATGATGTCTTTCCCAATGAAATCATTCTTCAGATTCTGGAGACAGTCATGGTAAGGACAGCTGACTATGGCACTATTTCCACAACATGAATTTCCAGCACATGGAACTGGTTTATCTTGAGACCGAATAACTTTCTGTAAACTGATGAACTGTGGGAAAATAAGGTGTTTGGGTACATTCCCACGTATGATTCCCATTATTCCAACTTATGGGAACTTAATGGAAGGTCATTTTGAATCAGAACCAATGTCAGAACTTTGTTTAAAAAGACTATCTAAAAGGAATATTTTAGCACTTAAAAAGTCTTAACTTACAAGCCTTTTGAATCAAAAGGTTTGAAAATGCCTCCATATTCCCCCCACCAACTTCTACCTCACCTGTCACTTCCACCTAGCAGGCACACAGCTCTGCACGTGCACCCGGAGAAACAGCACTTTCTGCAATAAACCGAGTAGCCTGAAGTGAAAGACAAACACGATGCCTGAAGCAATGTTGCTTGATTAACACTGAACAGTTCTTTAAAGTGATCACATGAACTTTAATCTGAAAGAATGCTTTGAATTGTTAAGGGTGGAATCTGTTGCTACGAGAGCTGTCAAACAAGCGTGGCGAATAGAATGTGTAGTAGATGATAACCTTTGTCAGTTTTAATATTGAATGCCATGTTACTGATCCTAGTAAATAATCCTTACCTTCCCCTAGTGAATACCTGCTGTATCCCAAAGCCCTACGCAGTACGCAAAGACATTTTAAGTGGAGTGTTTTTCATGTAAAGCACACATACTGTATAGATCTGACCTCATCACTGGTTGCCTCAGGCTACCTCCTGTATACTGTCTGTTTGCTTGATTTTCTCCAGAGGTTGTCATTATCTAAGGTTTGTAAATATTTCAGAAATTTGAGACTTCTGTAACCATTGCAAATGCCATGTTGCTGCTGTAGCAAACTTTCAGCAGCATTCAGCCGTTGATTTTTGTCTACTTTCTCTGTGTTCTTGTTCTGGAGGATACAAATTTGGCAATGCATGACTTAGCACTAATTAAAATGACAATCTGCTTACCGCCATTTTAACTAAAACACTCCAGATAGTAGTAGTTTTGATCTCAGTTAACAAACAAACAATATATGTTGTCACTTTATATTGTGGTATTTTCTATTTGTTAAGATTTTGTATAGATTTGATGGAAATTTCATGCAACTTTATGTGTAAAATGTAGGGGTTTTTTTCTATAGACTACTGAAGGTAAAAACTGTATCACAGAAAAGATAGCTTTTTTTTCTAGAGACAAATGAAGGTAAAAACTGCATAACAAAAAAACCTGAAAAACCTTGTAGCCTTTAAAAAACCCATAGGACTGTAGTATGGATGATAAAGGACATGTGTACTTGAAACAAGAAAAACAGTACAACACTGGTTCCTTCCCAGAGTCTTAGTCTGTGTGAATGTCTTTGTATTAACACAACCATCATTTACTGAATGTATTTGCTTTCATATGATTATGTACATACACTTAGCAAAGTATCTGGTATAAAGCAGAAAGCTACAGAAGCTCTAGAAAATCTGCTTCAAAAATCATGTGTGGCATGAATTTTGGCAGCATTATCACTGCAGTCATTTTTGGAAGTATACTCTTAATTTATAGATCAGATTCTGGATTGTAGAAAACATTTATATTAATATTAGTATCCAATTTTAATAATAACTCATTCATTCTAGTTTAATCTACTCCAATATTACATTACTTTCTGTACTAGCCTACTATTTTCTATACTCGCCTATTATTGTACTTGCCTACTATTTTCTATACTTGCCTACTATTTTACTTTTGTAGTTACCTTCAGTACACCGCTTCTTAACATTCATTATGTCAAGACTATGATGATAAACCATTAAATGGGATAAAGAACGTATATTGTAAAAAAGATGTACGGTGATCATAAGGAAGCCTAAGAGGGTTGATGGATTTCTTTTTTAAAGATTATTGCAAATATTATTATAATTATTTAAGTAACTCATTTGTGTTAGGATCAGAAATTTCACTTGCTTTGCACAAATGTAGGGAGAATTCCTTCCAATTTTGCTCGGTGTGTTTTTACATCCATTCGTGGGTTTATATACTTTATAAGAAACATTCAAAAGTGAAGGCAGTAATTTGTAAATGGCAAGAGAAAAAGAAATCACAGTATATTTTCTTTTCAAAATATTTAGTGTCTACAATTCATCTGTGAACCAAGTAAATCACGGCTTCTTCAAGTGCAAGGATCGAAACCAATTACCATTAGTGACCATCGGGTGCAGCCGATCCTTTCTGTCCTGTTGCCTGAATCTCAATGATCTCCCAAGTGTGCCCATGCAATTTAACAGGAAGATCAATAAACCGCGGCAGTTAGCAGCAGCTCTCTTGAATTGCTTCACAAAACATGCTACATTTCTCTACCGAATAAATGTCAAAACATTCCAACAGCTACAATTCTTGGGAGAAATTGTTCTTGTGAAACATTATTGACATACTTTAACCCACATTTCCCGCTGCTCTCCAGCTTCCTACAGTCCAGTCAATTCTGATTTGGCAAGAGCCACATCGACATGTGTCCCCTGCTGACTTTGTCTGTAGGCATGAAAGATATCATGATGCGGTGCAGAAGTCCTGGGTGTCAAGGGTCAGCGGTCTAGCTCTGACACAAGGTCAAGGTGACAACAACCTTTCTCCTGGGACTTGTCTTCATCTCTAATATGGCCTTGGAAGCAATCAATATCGTTACAGAACTTGCCTTTCTACCAGACAGTGCCACCTGATCTAAGCATTTCAAGACTTAGGGCTTGCAGCCCTTGCTGCTTGAAAATGTCTTCATTTTCCCATTATACTGCAAAACATCTGTGTTAGCTCTGGCACTGGCTTATGTTCATCTGGTTGATTTGGTAAATTAAATTTATTATTTTTACTTTCTAACGGCAATCTGCAAGCAGGGTCTGTTAATCTGGTCTTTCCTAGCCTTTTCTTATATGTGGTAAAAGTGTTAGATACAGTTCAGTACTTTCTCCCAGCATCTAATCACTAGATCAGATTTCTTCTTTTTTTGCTGTTCTTGCTCCCTCCTACTTTTTCCCCTATTTTCTACTAGTAACCGTTCTCTTCTTTATTTCTCCTGGCTTTCAGGAGAAGAAATCTCACTGCTGCAGGGGGATTGGATTGGATGACCTTTTGAGGTCTCTTCCAATTCCTAACATTCTGTCATTCTGTGATATATATAAAAATACTCACACACACACACAGATATATATATATAAAACATCCTCAAATAGATCTATACAACTATAAATAAAATGCAGCATCCTTCCCGATTCATACAGAGTTAGTGCATTGCTGAAGTAATTTCATACATGAACAAGCTGAAAAACAGAGAAGCTGCTTTTGTCACCTGTTTACAAGAGCGATGGTCATTTCCAGTACAAGATGTTGCTTTCTTCAGAGATCTCAACCATGATGCCTCAGTAAATGTCTGTATAGATAAGAGGTTTTTGATGAGTTTTGGTGAGTTTGTTTTTCACACAATCACAGAATCATTAGGGATCAGAAGGGACCTCGAAAGATTATCTAGTCCAATCCCCCCGCCACAACAGGATCACCTAGACCAAGTCACACAGGAACACATCCAGGTAGGTCTTAAAGGAGTCTTGTATTTTTTAGCCAATATGAAGCCCTCTGTTGTCCAACCTAGACTGGTAGATAAAACAAAGTAAAACAGAATCCAAAGCCATCAATATTTTTTAGATGTGAGTTACAAGCCTTAGAATACGTCTGTAAAGTGGCACACTTTTGAGGTCTGTCAAAATAATGGGATTTTCAAAGAAGAGAGAGGTATGCATGTTTTTTTCATTCTAAAGGCTCTGTGTTCCTCCACCCTTGTTAGCACAGAGCTAGAAAGTGTAGTGCAAGGCTCTTACCTCTGGATTAATCTCTACATATAAACTTGACTCTCAGCTTTACCTCTTCTACACGTTAGGTGGGATAGTGAGGTGAAAAGAACATGCATCAGTGATGCAACAGAAATCACAAAACTGCTGTGTCACATTTTAAAAGGGACCTTGCATAGTGGAGTCTGCATGGACACACTATTCCCAAGATCAGAGCGTTTGTGGGCTGCCTTTACCTGCCTCAGCCCTTTGCAACGCTTCTCCAGCAGCTGGAGAAGTACAGAATCAATTTTTTTTTGTTTTCTGTGTCTTGCTGCACCTTGCTGGCCTTTGCTTCCACCACAGCTTTTTGGGCCACTCATGCTGAACCACGAAGCCAGCCAGCATGACTGCAACTGTACTTGTGCAAGGTGCAGGCTGCTAGCAGAACACAGCTTTCCAGAGACGTAGCTGCTTCTCAGAAGCCCAATGCTGTGAAAATCCCTTTCCCCTTTTACACCTCAAATATTCAAAACCTCTCTAGAGTAACTTGATTGCATTTTTTTTCTTGCACAAATGCAATAAAATAAGTCTTCAGTGTAATGTTCTCCTTATTCTTCACATATAGCTCTCTATGCATTGACTAGGGAAACAACATAGAGGTTTAAGGGCAGAGACTGTTCTTCAGTATATTCCTGCCTGGAAACAACAACCTACTAGAAACCTACATAAGCTGGGGAGTGCAAGTGCAATCGTAGGGCATGTATGAGGAAGCTTCTATGTGCAGTAAAAACAGGCAGAAACAGCAGATTTTTGTTGGTAAGGAGATCTGGATCACCAAGTGTATTGGTCTGTCTTGTCAATTATATGTTATGAGAAGAATGTTTTAGAGACATAAGGGAAGGTAATAGTGGAAAATCTCAAAAAGGAAACCATTTAATGGAGAACTCTACTTTTTTAGAAGTGGCATCTGTGGATGACCTGACAGCAAGGTCATCCTGCACTGCAGCTTGGTGGTGAGGGGACCTTTGTAGTCTTCCCACCTATTTTTTGCCATATGACAAAAAAAGGAGAATGCATAGAGATCATAGAATCACAGAATCATTAGGGATTGGAAGGGACCTCGAAAGATCATCTAGTCCAATCCTCCTGCCATAGCAGGGTCACCTAGACCAAGTCATAGAGTCAGTCAGGGTTAGAAGAGACCACAGGATCTTCCAGTTCCAACTTCCCTGCCATAGGCAGGGACATCCCCAGGAGATATGCTTTTTCTTTAAACATATATAGCTTTAAATCACAGGTGCTAAATAAAAGGCAACAAACATTACATTACAAGCATTCTCTTCTTCTACTCTGCCTTGGAAAACTGCTGGAAGCAGTGAACTCATCTGTGGTAAGGAACAGTCACCTCTCACAACATTAGCTGAAAGAAAGAAGTCTTCTGTTTTAGCATTCCTATGGTATATTTCACTCTCAAGTCTGGTTGGAAATATGTCTTCTTATTAGGACCATCATCATTTGTGTTTTAAGAATAAAGTAGTCTAGTTTTAGAATCTAAGAGGTTACTGAGACATCCAGAGCTAAGCTCCATTAAACCCTTTGACCTAAACCCTATGAAGAGCTATTATTTCAGCAGGAAGAACATTATTGTGCCAGCACACAGTGTGAGTACAAATCCTCTTCCTCTTCTGCCTGCTTGCCTCACTCCCCATAAAGTATTATGTTTTATATAAAAAAGCAGAGAACTATGTGAGGCCCTAATGGATTATCAAATGAAATATGATCAACAATGGCTAAGTATTATAGTTTCATTACTTGCAGTAAGATCAAACAAAATGTTGGCTTTCACTCAGTTGTTTTTCTGACTTTGTCTCAGTTCTGCAGCAGAAATTCATTGCTAAATTATTTACCCCCTCACTTCTCAGTGTTGAGCTGCTTTTGCCTCTCTACCTTCTCTTCTCTTTTGTTGCACACTCATCTTCCTTACAGGAACTGGGGGTTTTTTATGGGAGCTAGTGAATGGAAAATGGAGTGAATGACATTGTTCATAAAAGGGAGATTGCTGTTCTTCTGACAGCGGGCGATGCAAAGCAGCATGGTGCTGATGTCTTGCTCAGGTAACGGGACTTGCTGCTGTTGTCTCGCTCAGGTAAAAGGACTGATGTTTACCTCTGATTTTCCCATGGCAATTATCAGCCAAGAGTCCTTCCACCACCTCTTCATGAAGACCAAGCATGAAAGCTGATTTTGGGTTCTGTCTTCCATTTCACAAATATTGCTCATGAAAAGGAAGCTCTTGGTTTCTTCCACAGCTGACGTGCTCCTCACACTTGCTTGTTCACCAAAGCACTTACCTTTCATGTCCACCTTCCGTACTTCACATTATTTCTTCTCTCAGCACTAGCCAGCTACATCCTTTTTAAACCTGTTGGGGCAGGTTGTCACTGTTCAGATAGGTGCCGTGTCCATTCCAAGTGATAGCTATGACACTTCTTAATCTGTTCTTTCCCTGCAGCAGAGGTCAACAGGTACAACCTCAGGATCCCTAAAGTAAATGTTTTTGTGTTTGCTATCTATGAACTGAAACTGGACAATTTTGTGCTTGTGACCCCAGGAGATCCCTGCACTCAAGTAATCTGCTACTCAAGGAGAATTTTTCTCAGAAAATCATCAGACTCGTGTATTATCTTGTGCATTATTTGTTTAATCCCGTATCCCATGGCTTTAGACAATTATAACTGTGCCACTGCAGATCTATTACCAGTGCAAAATGGTTGCAGGACTTTTGCAAGGTTTGGAACTGATTTTAATATAATCTTCTCAAGCATCACGACCAGCAGGTGTTTCCTATTCTGTGAAGTGGAGAAGCCACAGCGAAGCTCACGAAAAGCAATCTGCACCCTGCCCTGGAACCCCCTGGTTTTAATCAGGTCCGGAGCATTGGGAACTTTGTTCATTTGTGCTTGGCAGTTTCTTATAAACTTATTTTTGAAGTCAGCAGTTGTGCTTCTCTATAAAATGCAGAATTTCAGAATTTGAGACTTATCACCTGCAAGCTCAATAATAGCCTGCCCTTTGAAATATCACCTTGTTCTGGATACTAAAATTTAATACTTTACTTCAATCAGAAGGGACATTGGCCTATGATATTGTCAAGACCCATGATATAACAGATGCAGAACGGCTGACAACAGAACAGCATGTTGCTTGTAAAATCAAGCAAAGCACTTTTCCTTTTAAAAAGAACTAAGACAGCAGGTTTTTCTTCCAGCAGTTTTCAAAGTGTGCTCAAATATTGTTTGAATAACCACATAACTTTTTAAGTCCATTTTTTTTTACTGTGAAAAACTGTCTAGAGCTTCTCTCTGTGTTATTATTCCTTAAAAATCTTAATTGCAGTTGATTATTTTTTAGAGCACCCAATTAATCAAGGCACAGAGCAGCAGCAGAAAAGCAGGTAGGTAGAATAATGTTGAACAAATCATTGTTTAAAGCAATTATCCAGCGTGATGCTCTTTTCAATATTCCTTTATTTTTTATAGCAATGGTCTCGGTTACCAAAGACTGTCTGTGTTTCAGCATTATTTTTATGAGCACTTTTCTTAATCCATTCAGTTAGCAATGTTTCACTGCAGCGCTGGTGACAATACAGTTGCTTCAGCAGACAATGAGGTCGGAGACATTTGCTACTGACCTCAGCAAAATAATCAGTTAATCAATTGAAAGGAGAAAAACACAGTTCTATACTCATCACCATAGCATTTAACTGTAATATATAAAATGAGAGTCACATCAATTAGCTTTGTCTATTCTCTCTCTCCCCTCATCCTAAACACCAAATTTCCCTGGTCTTCTTCAGGTGTCCTGTTCCTTGAAGGTTAAATCCTTGGTGTTCAGCCTGAGCAAGCCATTCTACATTGTCCTGAGCCTGAGGTAACCTTTACTTCACATCTATATTTACCAAACAGGAATGTCCAAGTGTTTTCCACAACCTGCGCATAACTTCACGTTCATAAACACATTCTCAAAGGGAAATTATGCCAGGCCCTTGGTCGAGCTGGGAGATGCACTGAGAAAGTAGGGAGGAGGCTTCATTTTTTGGAGATCTTAAGTTTCTACTCAGAATCCCCTGTGCAGATGTAAATCCGCGTTAAGGACTTCATACTTCAATTTGCAATAAAGAAGCACAGCTCAAAAACGTGTCACAGGGAGTGGGCAGTGCTAAAACTTGGGACAAATAGTCCTTTCCCAGTAAAGTCTTCTGCCCCCTGGTTGATGAACCAATCTGTAGGCTAGCCAAGTGCTTCTGCTTAGCACTTGCACAGATCCTAGCCTTCAGTGAGCTCTCATTTATACTGGATTATACAGCCAGATAAGAGGACTAAAAAGCAGGTCAAGCAACTTGCCTGCAGTCACACAGCAAGTGGCTTAACTTCTATCTGATGATGATTAAACAGGCATTAAACATACAGGAAATTCAGAGAGCTGAAAAATAACACAAATGTTTGAAAGGTCAAAACTGGACTCTCAAGAAACCCAAACAATCTTTGCTTTGCCCCTGCAGCACTAACCATTTCCAGTTTCAGTGCTTTGTTCTCTCATACCTATGTTGCAGGTGGTATTGGTTTTTTGATCAAGATCTTTAGGCCTTTCAGAAGTCTGCAGTCTCTGGCTACTGAAACCTGAAATGTGAAGGAACCAGTATATCTATCTACAAACCACAGGTGGAGCACTGGAAGTGTGCACTGGATATTAGATTTCTGATTGCTTTAATGCCTGCTGCCTTTGTTACTGTAGGTGATGCTTCATCAGCACCCTCAGCTTTGCTATTTTCTAGTAAGTGCTATAATTTAATGATCTGGTTTTAGGGGTTAGGAAGTTTGTGTGTGTAAGTACACTAACTCTGTGTTTAATGACACTTGTATAAATGGTAACACCTGGAGTCTTCGGCTCAGTTTCAGCAAGGTACTTAAGCACATGCCTAGCTTAAAGCAAGCGAGCAGTCCCATTGAAGTTAATTAGACTTCCCTTGTACTTAAAGTTAGGCATGTGCTTAAGTACCTTGCTGCATTAAGACCTTAATGAAGATTGGGGTATAACTGCCTTTGTTGCAGTGTGTGTAATGTGAGTCATTTAGTATATTCAGGGCAGAACTGGGAATACAGTAAAGCAGAGCAGAGTACAAACACAGAAAGGTTAGGATACAGCTTTCTAGATGTTGTGGTCACTGCTCGCATTCGGCTGCTTATTTTAGATAATAGCTCCCAAGGGCTTGCTTCCTATTTCTTTTTCCTCTTTCAGTTTTTTTTTTCCTGCAGCCAGCAGGGCTCACAAATAAAGTGCCTTTGTTGGTTTTTAGGGTTTTAGGTACCAACATTGATAGAGAGATATTGATTTCGAGAAGTTCTCTCCTAGTTGCTTTAAGGATGTGCATGTGAGTGTTAACATCTTGTCCCTGGGGGACTGGATCTGAGGCCTTCTGAAGTCAACAGAAAGGTTCTCATCAGCTTTAATGGGCTTTGGATCAGGGCCGGAGGAGGTGAGAGAATTTGTTTGAGATCTGTGCTTTACATCTCAGCCAGAAGTCAGCAGCACATCACCCCACAGCACGAGAGAGCTGGGCAAGGAAGGGGCTGGGAAGGAGGTTGAAAGTACATCTTGGATTGAGCAGCTGGTTGAATTGCCACCCTTCATTTATATAGCACCTACCGATAAATTAATCTGTTGAGATTTCTTATTGGAGAAATGATCCAGTCCCAAACAAACCCACAAGGTCTGCGTAGATCTCAGCACAAGGTGATCTGGATTCAGGCCAAACGTGGGATCTTTATCATTAGTTGCAAACACAGAGACAGGGGCTCTGTTTTTTCATAAAAAAAGAAAAAAACAAGGAGTTTCATACAACACAAACGTGCAAATATTAAAAGCAATTACACGTGTAGTAGCAGTTAGTTTACTCTTCTGATCCATGTTGTTGTTACTGAGTTGAAAAGCACCATTAATAGCAGTCTCCAGTGGCTCCACAAATACGAATCCAGGTGCCAATCCTATACTGACTACTGGTTAGAGAGACAAAACCTGGAAGGAAAACAATACTAATATTTGCCTCAAGTCTTTTTAAAAACTCTAGTAATTCTGAGGAAGATGAGTCTTACAGCTGGTAGGAGAGAACATTACGTACAGGTCGTGAATGCTGTGATTTGAACAAAGGAAGGGAGCCACTTTGAAAGCATTAAACATACCCAGAGCAGCATACATTAGAAGCCATCAGACAGAACCTTTAAGATCCTGAATTTATCAAATGACAACATTCATTTTGCACTATGTAGAAGACAACAAGAAAGTCAGCAACTTCACGTGCTGACATTGCAGTAAAGCGTGATTTTAATTAGCTCACACAGAGGACACATTGAGGAAAAAGTGACATTTCATTGAGGAATATACTATTAAACACAACCCTCCTTGACCTGCCATTTATCAGGGTGCAACCCAACGGTCACATGACTCATCCTGTCTTTCTCATTGTCCTTTGAACCCTGGAAGTACATGGTTCGTTTGCAGAGACATGGGATCCTCCTGCTTTCTTGACACACAGCAGCGTCTGCTGCTTTCCTGCACAGCGGCGACGTCTCTCTGGTGGAGAGCAGAAGGCACAAACCTTTGCAGCAGTGCCTGCACTCAAATAGCGGCGTGACGGCCACTTCAATTATTAAAGTTACCAACTGAGAAGACTTTGGGAAAAATGGAATGAAAAAAGAACTTGACTTGAGAGCAGTGCCAGATTGTCCTCACATTAAAGAAGTTAACCACAAACAGAAGCAAAAAAAAAATAAATAAAAATAAACAGAGGCACTAATTTGGGAATATTATCATGCCAAAAACGTGTTAGACTTTGGCTACACGAAAATCTAAAATATCTCAGCTGCTTTTATTAAAAACACTAATGAAAAATGTGTGCCATATTAATATCCCTACTCAGACCTCAGCGATTGGGCGAAGAGCAGTTTAACCGTATTTTCCGCGGAAGCATTTAGCAATGCCAGACTCAACACTGCTGAAAAACGTTCCACGAAACAGGCGTTAAATATATCTAAGATATTCTGCTCTCTCGGTGTCATCAGTCTCATTAATGCTGCTGGAAGAAGATTTCTGTGGTTAAAGCTCAGGGGTGGAACTCAGCGGCTTGTTGTCTTGTCCCTAAGTCTGCCGAATTCTCCTTCAGAATCTGAGCGGGTTGGGGAGCTGTTAGCTCCCTATCTGTAAGATGGGGATAATACCACCTTCCACCTCAAAGTGGGGTTGCGAGGGAAAGTCTGCTAATACCTCTAAGATGCTTAGATATGAGGGTGATGAGCGCCGTAGCAAATCCTATAAATAAATAAAATAAACTGTGAGCGCCTGAGGCGCTGGAAGCTGCTGCCAAGGCTGTGCATTTCCTCACTCCCCTTGCTGTGGGAGATGTGGCTCAGAGCCAATACGCAGCCCGACAGCAGCTTCCACGTCACTGGAGTGCGTGTGGTTCTTGTTTACTTGGTTTTCACAAAGGGCTCCCACCACATAACCGGGGTAGCCAAGCCTCTCTGAAACGGCCTGATGCAGGAGGGGAAGGAGGATGGGGTGAATCCATTACGCCCATTTCTGGTTGCTGTTGGCTTCTCTTCCTTTAGTTCTTTGTGCAACAAAAATGTTTCCTGGAACCCTCCAGGACTTTTCTTATTGCTGTGGTTTGGTGTTCAACTGTTCTTATTTTCTTTAGTAGTTCTGTTTGTTTGTTTCCCTGTCCGGCTGTACTTGCAGCTGGTGGGTCTGAGAGGTCAGGTCTTCCACCTTGTCCAGCTGCCTCAGCCTGCCTGTGGAACAGCAGGAGCTGGAGTCAGGTGGGAAGTGTTTTGATGGCTTCCTTGATGGAATTTGGAAGGAGGTCCTGGTGCTTATGTGACAGCACAGACCTGGAGAAGGGTGCTCCCACAAAGGACACAACATCTGCTGTAGCATCAAGTAGGGGACACACAGAGCTTTATCTTGTGAGCATTCTACCTCCCTTGAATGTCCTTGCTAATTGACACATGGGCATCATAGCACTCGTGCTCTATGCAGCCAAGGGTCTGTGTACGTGGTGTCTCATTTTACTGGTGGTAGCAGGATTCCCAGCTCACAACCATCAAGTGACTTGCTGAGCTGACACCCTGTGGTAGCAGGAATGCCATATTGCTAATACAGTCCCAGAGAGGATTAATTTTTCAGGATCAGTTAAAGCATTTCCTGGCACCAGCTGGCAAGTGAAAGCCCTTGTGAGAAGGCAGGGAGGGGAGTAGCAGTGCAATCAGGGCATCCTTCAGGAGTTCATGTGGAGAGATGAGAGGAAAGGCCCCAAGATCCAAACTCATCTGCTTGCTGAGGGAACACTGGCAGTTAGGAGCCAACTGAACGCCCTGACGGACACAGACACGTGTGAGTACACTTGTGACATCTGTGAGGTTTTGGATAAACTCCTACGTGACCAATATCAGTTATTAAATGTGAAACACATCTGCTGAAATAGGGCTCTGTTCTGTGCTGAGAAGCAGGACCACGCTTTGTCCCAGGGGAAGAGAACCATCACAGGAGCCCTCTGGATTAAGCCCAGTCAAGGAGGAACTGACAAATGAGAGAGGAAAGAATCGATTATTCTCTGTCCAGCCCTTCTGGAAGTTTTCTTCTGAAAAAGCCCAAAACCCAAACTATGTTCTCTTGTAGGATCCCTGAGAGGCTGAAGGTTGGAACCAAGACCTTTGCCAAGGAATACTGGAAATAAGCATAGACAAGGTGTTATAGTAAGTAAGTAATCAATGCTTAAACTGTCATCCATGTGCTGGGTGGAGAGAGGCTGTCAGAAACAGGTGCCAGGCTTCAAAAGGAATTTCTTCTTTTTGAGTTTCCCTCTGTAGAAGATCTTCCTGCCCATCTGCTGCTTCTGTTTGTCCACTTTGCAACCAAGAGCCAGGAAGTGGCAGTGGGTTGGACACCTCACATTCCATCTTTGAAATCCCAGAAGAGGAACAACAGCCCCTGGGAGTGTCCACCTCCAGGATTTCCCTGGATTTCTTCTTGAAAGACAGGATGAAGCAATAAGGTAAAGAATTAAGAGGAGAGGAGACAAAAAGGAACTAAGAGAGACAGATGGACTGTGACTGGAGAAAGACTGTGTGGGGCAAATGACTGTGGAGAGAAGTCAAGCAAGAGGGCAGGGTAAAAGCAATAGGAAAAGGGAAGGGAAAAATTATCTTGTACAAGTATAAAAGGGATGAGACAGTAACCTGTGCAGTAGGACCTTTTAAGTGAAAGTAGAAAATAAGACATCAGAGCAGAAGCTTTATTCTATGTGCATGATAGAAAAGTGGGGCTGGAGGTCATTCAGACTGTCTTGTAGACCATCCCCTTCCATAAGTCCAGATCTGCTGCTCTTTTTAACTCATTGGACATTGTGTCCAACAGAGTGTCCTTACATCCACCAGCCTCTCTGTGCCCCAAATGGTTCTTGCCTATAAAATGCTTCCTGTGATGTTTAAGCAGAAACTTTTTTGCTGAATTTTAAGTCCATGCCTTCTTTTCAGATTGACCAGGGATACAAGGAACAAATTGTAGCCTCTTTCTCTGAAAAGCATACTGTGATTCCATTCTTTATCTTCTTTAGATGAACTAAATGTATTCTCTTTTCTCTGAAGATCTTCATGGGTCTTTGATCAATCTTGTCAAACTGATCCACATCGCTTCCGAATGGTGATATTCAGGTACTTTAATTAATGCCACCACAGCACTGAGGAACTGAAAATGCTTTGTTTTAAGTACTATGTGTATTGTCTCTTGCAAATGCACCACAGAACCCATTTTACCTTATTCTCCCATATCCAGACTGCAGGAAGCATGACCCATATACCTACCAATTTTTTAGAAATATTTCCTGACCAGCTACACCTACATCCTCTGTGTAGTGACAACTTTTCTTTTAAGTAGTGCCTTACACTTGCGCTGCTTGGATTTCATCCTCCTTCTCCCTTTTCTTTTCCAGGCCATTTTGCAAATGGGCAAAGATATTTTTCATGCTAAGCCTTTCTTGCAAAGTGCTTGTGGTTCTTCCTAGCTTCCTGCCATTTGCAAAGCCAGTAACGACAGTTCTGTGTCCCTCTGTGTGTGTGCATGTACCTGCACAGAAGAAGAAAATGGGAAGGGTGTATCCTATGTCTATCTGAGGTTTATGTGGTATCATAGAATCATAGAATCATTAGGGATTGGAAAGGACCTCGGAACATCTAGTTCAATCCCCCTGCGACAGCAGGATCACCTAGACGCAGGATGAGAGAAAAAAACTGCACTGAATTGCATCATAATTGAGGAAACTATCATATAGGTTATTGGTTAATGTCATTAATCTTAAAATTCATCACTTTACTTCAGGCTACTTTGTCAAATGGCATTAGTGTGAAGAGCAGTATATATGTTTATACTTGCATATACACATAAACATACATGTACATCCATACACCTGTGTGCACATGTGTATATACACACACATCCGTATTTGTGCATAAACTGTTCATAATAAAAAAATAAACAATTAAGAGATTCAAATACACTAATAAAATAGGACAAACTCTTTGATGGGACTCCTGTCTTTCAATGGAAAATCCCCTCAGTCTCTGACGTATTGATAGGACATCATCTGTCAAAATGAGACTGTAGCTTTTTGCTCTGCACAGAGCTGAGACCTGAGAATGAATGTGCTGAGGCCTATTTCCATTGCTTTTGAGCACAGGCTTTTTCATTTTCTTTGCAGTGTAACAGTTGGACTGCACAGAAGCACTGGAGCTTAACAAAAAAGACTTTCATCTCAGACAAAAACTGTAATTATCACAGGGGAACAAATTAAACAGAAAACCCCACTGGAATGAGATTTCCACATATTTAGAGTGTGTTAATACCAATAATGTGGCACATACTAACAATAGAATATTTCTGTAGCTTTTGTGGTATCAGATATGAATGAAAATATGTATGATTACACTAGCTCAAAAGAAACAAGATGCTCAAATGCTTGTGTGAATTATTTTTTCAAATGTCTTGGAGATGTGGAAATTAATCAGAGGAATTTTAGCGTGTTTTGTTCGTCGGCATTTTCATTTTAATCAGTACTGATTTTTCAAATCCTTAATGGTACTGGTCTACATAATACAAACGATTCACTTCAAACACATTTCTTGTAGTGTTGCATGCTATTTTAATATATGTAGTTATCATATGTGTGCTTTTTCTGCCAGTGATGTGATCTGCCAATCACATACCTTAAATTAGTGGCCATTACACTGAACATCTATGAAGGATACTCAGCATATCCATTCCACAGTTAAGAGCGTTTTCCACTAAGTCAAGAACAATCCCCAACAGTTAAGGATATGTATGTATAGATGTATATAAGGTCAAGGTGTTTATAATGGAAACTACAGAAGGCAGTGTGTCAGCAGCTTTATTCATGCTAGAGGTCTTACAGGCAGTAACTATTGTTTAGTTCTATTGCATTATCACAGGCTCATGTAGCACATGTATATATAAACAGTGATAAGATTTAGTTTTGCTTCAATATTCAGTGATGCTTCCCCTAATAATATGTGTCATGCACATCTCTTCTCCTAGAGGGTGAAGCTATGGCAAGTGTTAAGCCTGCCTACATCATGTGTGCATATAGATGTGTGTGTATAGACCTCTTTTGTGTGAGCATAGATGAATGTAGCAGGGTCTTCATTTGCTTTCAGATGCCCTCCGTCCCTGAAACATTAACTTTTCATCACAGTGTAGGTAAAGCTCATTTTGAAAAATAATTGTGATAAATGTAATGTTTTCCTTTTTTCCCCCCCCTTACTTTTAAAATTATTTTACTGGAGCAAGAATACATTTTATGTTTTCATTGCAAGAAATTAATCATAAAGCTCTGAACGCAGTCACCATATTTATGGTGGAAGCATCCTGTTTAAATCTGCACAGGCAGTATTTACGTTGTTTTCTTTTCAAGGACTTATCTCTATAATATTATTGACACATTTGGATCAATAGGTTTAAAGGCTCTTTTTCTTTTTAATATAAAAAGCAGGAGTGATTTGTGTGTTTACCTTGATAATATACACTTGTCTCTTTAAGGTGACAGCAGATGGTCCAATAAGACGCAGCAGAACTAAGTGCTGAAAATATAGCAGCCCATCTCAAGCTCCCTTAACCGTAAAATCTATGAATTTATGCTCAACTGAGCGATAAGAAATAGTCATGAAATGTCCCAGGGTGAATCAGGGTGGTTGGAAGTGCACCTATTTCCTTTGCACAATGAGAAACCCTTCACTGCACTGTCTAAATGCACAGACCATATTTAGTAGCTTTATTCATCAATTAACTGCTTCCGTTGTGCTCAGACCGTGTACGTCAGGGTGTGCTGCTGAGAACTGTGCACTACTCTGCCTTCCAGGTTTCCGTGGGCTGTTTTGTTAATGCATGTTTTGTGCCTCTCCAAGGTTAGTTTAATGCCACCATTCCTGCTTCAATAGTCTGATAGTCTGGGGATTAAATCCTCAGAGAATGTAAGTCAGCGCAACTCCACTGAGATCCACGTGACACTACAGTTTGCATCACAACATCATCGGGTCCATAATTTACAAACAATTCCAGGTTCTGTGTGGTTTCCCAGGACTTTACTATTTTTTTTTTTTGGCCTGTACCTGTCTTTCTGCCAGCCCCTGTACCTCCCAGTGGAGATTATATTCTCTGCTCCACCCACTTAACAGTGCAAACCCAGTGACCTAATGGTTTGTTACTTTAATCAGGTGAAGAACCCACTGCAGAAAAATACTCTAAATAATGAATTTTTGTCTCAGCTGCTCTATGACAGCTCCATAGCCTGATCCTCAAATGTCTTCTGATACTGTACCGGTGTCAATCATAGCTTGTTCCTCTACATAATGACAGCAACCCCCCATTACCTGATGTCAGGTCACTGCAATAAGCATTTACACCATCCTTAAGCTTCCAGGAATGCAGACCAACATCATCCGGATCATCCCTGGACACACAAACCAATAAGTTGTCTACTTTCAGGCGAGCAAGTCAGTGTAGCCTCTGCAGAAGCTCAGTGCAAGTGAACTTACCACTTGGTTTGAGTGAAGCAGGAAAGCAGACCTGGCAGGTCAGTATCCAGAGAAAGATTCCATCAGAGGGAATGCAATGCTTCACCAGTCTTTTCTGTCAAAGACTTTATGGACCTGGCTATGACGTAGCATGGCCGTTCTGTGCATAAAGTTAATTTAAGCAGTCCAGAAAGGATCATTCTCCTGCAAGAAATAATTCCTCCCTATTTTACAAGCTGCCAGAGTAACAGAGGAGAAAACCAGAAGCAAAAGAAGGAGGTGGTTGCAGACATACCTGATGCACTGTATTGGTCTTCAGTCTGGGAACCTAAACCACCTGCATAACAAGACTGTTGCAGTTATTTTACAGGTAGATAGTTTGGGAATCAAAGAGGCTTGAATGAACTTAAAAAAATCACAGACACTAGGGAACACTGGGTCCCCATTTTCTGCTTTCTGGAGGTAAGAGTTGGAGACAGAAGAATACACACAACATATTTTATATGCAAGGCACAGTACAGTATAAAAACAAAGATCACTCACAGCTCTGCAGTACATATATATAGCATAACATTAAAGAAGTTACTCATCAAAAAAGCACAGTGATTACACAATAAAACATTTTGAGAAACAGAGATATAGCCTGGGCCATTCCTCGATGAGGAATTTTAAATTAACTAATGCAATTATTTTGATAACTGTAATTCCAGTGAAATTCAAATTCTCGGGGTTGTACTTCATCACTAACACCAGTTACAAGAGCTGTGTGTGTCTCCCTTTGTATTTGTCAGTGAAATGCTCCAGAACAAGGCAAAGAAATCCTCACTTCCCATAGCTGCAGTTTAGTCTGTACTTTGCTTATTTGCCAGCATATGTGAAAGAATCAGTTTTGAGTCTGCCTTCACTTTAGACTGTTCTACAGGGTAGGAGAGTTATCAGTTCTGCTCTTTGGGGGTTGTGATATGACACAAAAACTCCTGGGGAAGCTGTGGTTTTGCTCAAGCTCCTCAAAAAGAGCTTTGGCTAGTATTCCATCCTGCTCCTCTGTAAATGATGAGCCCTGAGGTGTGTGTCTCCCATTGCTGGGCGCTGAAGTCCTGCCACACCGATTGCATGCAGTCTCAGCGTGTCCTAACCAAAGCAGCATTACCAGGGCTGGAAAAGAGGCTGAGGTGGCTCTAGCCCCTCCCATTGCCTCATGAAGTAAATCCAACACATCGAGTGATGCAGAAGCAGGCTTTGGAGGTGTTCTTTATTCTTCCCTGCATTTCCATCCCTTTTTTTTCCCCAGGACTGTAGTTATTTGGAACAGGCTGCTCAGGAAGGTGGTTGGCTTGCCATGCTTGGATGTGTTTCAAAGTCATGTGGATATGGAGCTTAAGGACATGGTTTAGTGGTGGTCCAGGTAGACTTAGGCTAATGGTTGGACTCGGCGACCTTGAAGGTCTTCCAACCTAAACAATTCTTTGATTCTACTTAGTTGAGTCCTAAATCAAGCATGTGAAATTGTTGAAAAGCTGTGCAAAGCCACATTCTGTTCTGCTAGAAAAGGAAGAAATTTATTTATCTGCTAATTTAACTTGTAATTAGTCTTTAAATTAGTCAAAATATTCCAGTCAGAATGCAAGAGGGAGAAAAGGTCACTTTTGGTCCCCTTCCAGGTCCACTTTCCAAGTCTCTGAATTGCAGTTCCAAATTTCAAAGAGGCACTCTGGATGGAAACACTGGTGAAAAATGGCCAGAGGCTAGGTGAAGAGCCTGTGGGTAAACCAGGTTGATGAGGGATTCTTCCCTACATGTCAAGCCTAGAAATATAGTTCCCTTTCAGAACACCTGAGGTACCAATAGATAATTAATGTCTCTTGCACATTTGTTGGGGGTTGGGGCAGAGGCTGGGACATTTGTAGAATGTCTCTTATCTTGGGCCACAATTTGAACACCCTTTTCCAAGAAAGACAGCTGTGATCCCAGCAGAAGCAATTGTCCTACACAAGTGTCCTGATGACGTTACAGTACATATATTTAAATCACTGAAGCTGTGATTCTACCCTCCCATCTGAGGTGAATGTCTATTATCCTGGAGTCAGTCTCGTTAGCTGCATCTTCATTCTGTGCAAAAACAGGCAGCAAAGACTGCTAGGACAGATAGCTGCTGCTGCTGCTCTCTGGTTAATTACAACACTGTGTTTTCAGACCTGATTAACAAATGGAAGTGGCTGATTAATTTAATGTTAGTACCTTCACAGAGTCCCTGGAAATGATTTTGAAACTTGCAGTAGGAAGAGAGAGAGATGTTGATCTGTCAGCAGATTTTCCCAGCTGAACAGCTGGGTCTGTTTAACCTGAAGAAGGGAAGACTGAGAGGGGATCTGATCAGTGCTTGTAAATATCTGAAGAGTAAGTGTCAAGAGGATGGAGCCAGTGGTGCCCAGTGACAGGACAAGGGACAAAGGGCACAAACTGCAACACAGGAAGTTCCAACCAAGCACAAGGGAAAGCTTCTTTACTATGAGGGTGGCAGAGCACTGGAACAGGCTGCCCAGAGAGGCTGTAGAGTCTTTCTTTGGAACTATTCAGAATCCCCTTGGATATGTTCCTGTCCAGCATCCTTTAGATGAACCTCCTTTAGCAAGGGGAGGTGGACTAGCTGATCTCCAGAGGTACCTTTCAATGCCTACTGTCCTGTGCTTCTCCAATAGATATTTTAAAAATAATTTATCTTTTTATTGTGATGAATATAAATATATTGTGAAACTATCCCAGACTAAAGGCATCTTGCTCTAACAATGGGGAAAACCATCTGTGGGACTTCTCATGGAATAGAGTGGACAAGGGGGAAACAGGGTGTAAGCTGTCTACTGACTGAAATGCAAATATTCACAGAATCACAGAATCACTCTGGTTGGAGAAGACCCCTGGGATCTTTGCCTTTCTTGAGACACGCGTGTAATTTCATGACTTTTTTTCTGGCCAGTGTCTCCATTTCAGCAGTGACCACTGTTATCAACTGACAGCCCCCTGCTTTTGTCTGAACGTGCACATCATCCCCCTTCATACCCTCAGCAGACTTCAGCTTTTTAATGCAAATAACAGACTTTCTCTCTGTTTTCCTGTAACCTGTGGTAATCTGGACCATTTCAGTCCTTCCTTCATTGGAGATCTCTTGACTCCAGGATGAAAACCTGCCCCGGGTCTTGCTAGCTAGCTGCTGCAGTGAGACACACATTCCACAGACCCCTGTGATTTTGTTCTGGTGGCAGAGGTCAGCCCAAAAGAAATCTGGCTCACAGACGGCCATGCGCTGTGGAGATAGCTGACAACCCGAGGCGTCTGTTCAGGATGTCCCTGGAGTGAAGCCCAAGCTTAGGCTCCACTGAAGTCAAGAGCTCAAGTGCTCTTCATAACACGGATGAATTTTTGCATGTTTAAGTGCTTCCCTCAGCTGCACAAAAGAACTTAATCCTCCTTTTAAAAAATCCTTCAATAAATAACCTTATTTTCTCCTGTCTATTTGTCTGTCTGCCTCTCTGTTTGATCTCCTTTATGGTTTGTTTCATCTCAGTATTGTTCACACTCTCTTTTAAAATAACTCTCTCCTATCACTTCATTACATTTCAGTAGTAATTAGGAGGGAATGCTGAGCTTGCTAGGTATTTGCTTTCAGCATAGATCATAAAATAACGCAGTGCTATGTAGAGAACCAGGGCAAGTCTTCAACAGAATATACGAATCTTTTGTGTCTATCGGTCCAAGAGTTTTAATGTAGCCTGTACTTGCCTCTCTCCACTTCAGTATCCCATGTTAGACTTGGGGCAATGACCAGCTGAATATTTTTTATATGATGAACATCAGGGATCATCTCAGGAGGGCCAACAGCATCCTGGGGTGGATCAGAATGGGGGTGGTTAGCAGATCAAGAGAGGTTCTTCTCCCCCTCTAATCTGCCCTAGTGAGACCACATCTGGATTATTGTGTCCAGTTCTGGGCCCCTCAGTTCAAGAGGGATGTGGAGCTGCTGGAGGCAGTCCAGCATAGGGCAATGAGGATGATGAAGCAGGTGGAGCCACTTCCCTTATGAGGAGAGGCTGAGGGAGCTGGGTCTCTATCTTGGAAAAGAGGAGACTCAGGGGTGACCCCATTAATGTTTATAAATTTCTGAAGGGTGGGTGTCAGGAGGATGGAGCCAGGCTCTTCTCAATGTCATCTAGTGATAGGAAGAGGGGCAATAGAAGCTGGAACATGTAGGTTCCACATCAACCTGAGAAGGAACTTCTTCCCAATGAGGGTGATAGAGCACTGGAACAGGTTGCCCAGGGAGGTTGTGGAGTCTTCTTCACTGGAGATGTTTAAAACCCATCTGGATGTGTTCCTGTGTGACTTGGTCTAGGTGACCCTGCTGTTGTGGGGGGATTGGACTAGATGATCTTTCGAGGTCCCTTCCAATCCCTAATGGTTCTATGATTCTATGATTTTATGATTACTAATGTCAATTAATAGGTTGTGTCAGTAATGAAATAACTGGAAGTCTGTCCAAGAAAATGAAAGAAATTAGGGAGCAGAAAAAAGTAGAAAGGAAAAATGCTGTATCACCTAGAAATCATAGAGCACAATGCAATAAATATTAACACTAATAAAGGAGTAATTATGAGTCAAATTCAGCAGCTCTCATCAGTCTGAGTTGCTGTGTCACACTGATTACTTCAGCATGAGAACCACAGTATAGCTGAACCTGATATATTTCAGGTAGTTCCACTGTGCAAGCAGAGCCTATCAGGGCCTGAAAAGCTGATCTGCCAGAAAGATATCTGAAGCATTATGAATTTGATCCTGTTTTAACGAGACCTGAAGCAACTCTTCTGCAAGTCTTGTATGTGTCTACGTCTAGCTGCGTAATATTCTAGAAGACTTTTTCTCTTTTTATCTCAGGTACAATTGAGCCAGATCCTTTGCCAGCATAATATGCTACAGTTCCTGTGGCGTCCCTGGGATTCAGCAGAAACTGAGATGCAAAAGACTTTATATCCTCTGAGTGCCGTATATCCTGGAGAAACAATTTATGTAGGAGATGGCTTTCACCTGGCATAGTACACTGTGAAAGAAAAATGAGACTAGAAACCAAGCTGTCTGCTTCTGTAAGTTAGAACTTCCTTCATTCCAGTCAGGAATCGAAATAATAAGATACTATGCAGAGCATCTCTGCCTAATATTGAGTCAATTTTAAATAAAAAACCTTAATGAATACACATGGAAGTGTTTTATGAATTTTTATACCTATGAGGTAGGAAAAAGATGCCCATGGAATCTGGCTTTTCAATTAGGTACATGTGAGAGCTTAACAAGGAGGAGTGTGACTATTTGTTGGATTTATGTACATTTACCATGTTCTCATATATATTGGGGGTTTGTGAGCTGTTTCCCAATCTTACCAGGCTACAGAATCATAGAATCATTAGGGATTGGAAGGGACCTTGAAAAATCATCTAGTCCAATCCACAGACATAGCAGGATCACCAAGTCGCACAGGAACATGTCTAAGCGGGTCTGAAACATCTCCAGTGAAGGAAACTCCACAACCTCCCTGAGCAGCCCCTTCCAGTGCTCCATCACCCTCACTGGGAAGAAGTTCCTTCTCAGGTTGATGTGGAACCTCCTCTGTTCCAGCTTGCAACCATTGACCCTTGTCCTATCACTAGATGACACTGAGCAGAGCCTGGCTCCATCTCCTGACACCCACCCTTCACATATTTGTAGACATTAATGAGGTCACCCCTCAGTCTCCTCTTCTCCAAGCTCAAGAGACCCAGCTCCCTCAGCCTCTCCTCATAAGTACAATATTTTTGTGAAATAAAACCATTATCACTAGTGTCATGGAAACTGTGCCCATAAATCAGGCACAGAGCTCAGCACACAATGTATACTAGTAATAAATTTGGATTCCAAAACATTAGTTCTAGCATTTACCTTTTTGGCTTTTTTACTTATTATTTTTGTCTGATGTTGAAGGGCTTAGCTCCCAGATGCTTTGACCCTCCAGTGTCACTGCTGACTTCCTGATGCACCCACATTTGGATATGCAAAGCATACGTTAGTGTGAAAATAAAGAAGAATATCCAAATAATATATAAGTACACAGGGAATACCAAATTCTTTCCGGTTCCAGTCCAAAGACTTTTTCTTTCTTTTTCAAATTCCTCCATTTGTCTCAGGCAGTATTGGGATGCTGCCTAACAGCCACTGTTCAGTGTCACTGCTGTCCTCTTTTATGCCTCTGGTGAGATTTCATTTCAATGGACTATTACCATTGTCCTGGTCATTGGACTTTAAGGGTTTAAACCTTACAACTTGTCATAAGAGGCATCTCAGAAGAGGTATAAATATTTCTCTTTTATCTGGATTTAAGAGGTTTCACTCAGCATTTTCCATGTGCAGATTTTTAGGGGAAATCAGCTAATTTGATACCCCATGTCTGTAGCTTTCAAGAAAGGTGCAGATTCTCTATCTCTGATAATAAACTGGAAGCCAGATCAAGAGTGTTTATAAACAGAACCAGGGAATGATATTGTATTTGAATGACTGTTTAGTAAAACAGTCTGCAGGTACCTGTGTTTTGAGATGTATTTTAGCAGTGAGGGTGATGGAGCGTTGGAACGAGCTGCCCAGGGGGGTTGTGGAGTCTCCTTCTCTGGAGTCGTTTAAGACCCACCTGGATGTGTTCCTGTGTGACTTGGTCTAGGTGAACCTGCTGTGTCAGGGGATTGGACTGGATGACCTTTTGAGGTCCCTTCCAGTCCCTAATGATTCTATGATTCTATAAGGCCATGATTAAAACGTGTAATGTGGTGAATGCTGTAAAAAGAAAACACCCTGAATGCTGCTTCTGTGTATTTACATGTGTCTGGAACTTAATGGAATGTGTCTGTTCATTATGTTTGAAACTGTTGTTTTAAAAGATCAAAACAAGCAAACAGGCAAATTTAACCTATAAATTGAGAGAGAACAACAAAATTCTGTTTTATCTTACCCAAGAGATAGCATTTATTAACGGTTTCTTGGGAGTAGAAAGTAGAGAGATAGTATGTGGATTACTTTAAATGATCACATATCTTCTTACTTTAGAATGTAAGTAATTACATTAGTACAGTTGACAAAAACAAGTAATAAATCCACATTAGTTTGTTGAATCTGTGTTCGCAGACATCCTTGGTGCATAATTCAGATTAATATTTATAGCTCTGCATGAATTTCTTGTACTTGGCTCTGTAAATTTAGCTTGGAGGACACCAACAACTGTGCTTAGCTTTGGGAAAAAAATCTGTGCTGATTGAAGTCCAAAATTCTTTTCAAATATAAAGGTATATTTGTGTTCCTGTCTTTCCAAAGTGGCTGAGCTAAAAAAAGCTTTACAAGGTGGTTTATTTTAGAGCCTCTCAGCTTCAAGACATGGTGACTCTACATTAGAATTTGGAAGATGGAATTCAGCAGAAATTTCATAAAACTTTAATCTTAAAATCTTATCTTTCCAATAGAATTCTCTGCTTTCATTCATAATTTATGACATAGTTTTAAATGCTATTATAAATATTTTGCTTTGTCCCAAGCTTAGTCTTTTGAACTGACAAAAGGACTCTGTTTTTTCTCCCTTCTGTACTCCAAAGTTCTAAGAACTTCCCTGATAAGTTGATTGACTGTGTCTTACATTCTTTGATATTGGGGGTTGCTTGCAGAAGAAAAAGATGCCAGTACTGGGCAGAAAGACAACAACTCCAGTAGCAGCAATGCCCACGGGAAACCATATTCAAAAAGTTGTCTCATACAAAACAAGTTGGCTCTTGAGGAAACTAGAAAGTTTCTATTACCCTACTGAAAGTAAAATACCTCGGCCCACTTTTGTCAGTTAATTCAGTCAGACTACACCAGAGCTTTTCATTGCAAACACTGTATAACCTTAGAAAAATAATAAATGGGAACAGTTTAGTAGAGTTTGTAATGAACAATGTCTGTGGTGGCTGCAGCAGTATCTGACCTGGAAAAAAGGGAAAATGAATTGTCATGATGCACTTACATTTTACTTTGTTTGTTGACGGGGTAAGGGTGGGGTGTTTTGATTTTGTCTGGTATTTTGAATTTGGCTGGATTTTTTCAAGGAGCAATATTTGGGTTGGAGGCAAACTAAATATGAATCTTATTATATTATTTATATGTTATTTATCTTATTATATTTTTGATAATATATCTTAGCAGCCGTTACTGGCTTTATATACGTGAAGTGCACAGAAATCGTGTCTGGCTTTACTGCTGTTAAGTTATGTGCTGGTTTTGTGCCATTAATTTGAGATGAGACAGATAAAGGAAGCAGCTTCATTCATTAAATCAAACTCTGCTGATTATGTTTGCCTTTCAAGACTAAGGAAGATCTATATTTCTTCCAAGTGTTTGCAGGTAGCACATCAATGAAAGCCAGGAGTGATGTTGGGCTGAGTCAGTGTAGCTCTTGCCAACAATTTTCAGAGATTAGGAAGTTTTTGAAAAGACATCAGTGAGGGCTTAGGGACTGCTGTCTGAAGCATTCCAAATTAGTGCCTAATGGATGTTTTTAATCACTCTTTCAGAGATCAGTGCAGGTGAATGAAAACCAACAAGAAAGTTCAGCTTTGCCTAGCATGATATTTAATGTGTTCTCCCCACATGATGAGGTGCCTCTGCACTAGTTTCCTCTCTGTGTTTCTGCATAAAAATGCATTTATTTTATAGCTAATAATTTTGAGACTTTAAGAATTTTATTTAGGTGCCAGAAATCATATTCTTCCTTAAATATTGCACATATGCAGTGCTGCCCTACTCTTTTCCAAAGACTTGTTCATCTATCCTGCTGTTCCTGGCAAAGTTCAGTTCATACAGAAATGGTGAGCGCATGTGATAAAATGAATACTCGTTGATTATAGGTGGTGTAATCAAGCTGTCTGACCTTCCTGGTGCACAAAGAGACCCGACTAGGGTATTCAATATTCAATTCCAGTGGCCCAAAGAGATGAATAAATTTAAGTGAGGCAGAGTTCATATGAAAGTATACCTGTGGGACAGAAAATAAATGTCTTGAGACTGTGTTTTGCAGTAAAGCTCATAAGTTTCCTATCCTCATCTCCATTGATGCCAACAGGCTGTCAAAAGACAGGGTGTTTTAGTCATAGAATAGGGAGAGATGTGACATCATTTCTTCTGCCTAGTTCACAGGTGTTTGAAATTATGTGTTTTAACTGTCAACATTTCACCAACAGAGATTCATGCACTACCTCTTCCAAAAATAACTGTATTTACTCTTTTACACGTGGCTTTTTTCCATTTCTGCACTGTGAATGTATTGCATGAATAAGCAACACGATTTTTAATTTATCTTTGGGTACAGGAAATGCCCAGCAACTAAATATCTTTTCCTCATCCTGAAGTATTTCTCTTTATTATGTAAATACATCTATAAAAATATCCATGTGAAAAACATACTCACCTTTAAAATGAACCTGGCTTCAAAGAGCTGGCAGTCTAACCCCGTTTTAGAAGTGCTTGTCAGACTGGAAGAGTCCACTTCCCCTCACACAGGCTGTGCAGGGAAAATACAAGGGATGGCTCAGTCGAGCTGCGTGTTTCCAGTGACTGTAACTGGAGTCCAGGACATCTACCACTAGTGTGGAAACTGCATTTAGACAATACATTTTGGAATCTGAATCTCGACTGGAAACACACTAGAGGAACTGCAGAGAATGTGCTAATGGAATGACTATTTAGTCGTATTGTGTCTTGCATCATCCTAGCACATTGTCTAATAGCAAACACAAAGAACTAGCCGATACAGATGCCATCCAAAAACCCATAAATCTACTGCCTTCTTTTATGAAAGTTGCTATGAAAAGCAAGAACTTTCACACTTCTCACCAGCTTTCTAGACTGAAGAGCTTTATTTGAATCTGAATAACATCTTGAATAAGGGCATAGATACAGTATGTAAGGAAGCTTTACAAAAGATGTCAGTCTTTATTATCAAGACTAATTGGCCTATTATGTCCCTTTTTTGTAAGAAGCCATTAACTTCTTAATGCATTGTGGGCAGTAAGATTCTCATCAACAGGTTCTGCAGCATTTTTAAACCTTTCTTTGATTCAAGAGATGAAAAGAAAAACAGAAACAGAGATTCTCCATGTTGAAAAGAAATCATATTCTGAGTTATTTCTGAGTTGTTCCTGACACCATCAAAATAAAAAAATTTGAAAAATAAGACCTTATCAAGAGAAAGATTTTTAAATTTTTTTTAATTTTTTCTTATTTTAAAAATATCACAGTAATTTTGTAGAGTCTCATTACGGAGATGACAGTAATATGGGCAAGTGACTCAAGTGACCCAAGTAACCTTTGCACAGACACATGAAAAAAACCCACATCGGTACAATTTGCATCTTCTTTAGATCTAATGATCTCCATTTTTCATAGAATCATAGAATCATTAGGGATTGGAAAGGACCTCAAAAGATCATCTAGTCCAATCCCCCTGACACAGCAGGATCACCTAGACCAAGTCATAGAATCAATCAGGGTTAGAAGGTACCACAGGATCATCCAGTTCCACAGGAACACATCCGGGCGAGTCTTAACCATCTCTAGAGAAGGAGACTCCACAACCTCCCCGGGCAGCCTGGTCCAGTGCTCTGTCACCCTCACCGTGAAAAAGCTCCTTCTCATATTGATGTGGAACCTCCTATGTTCCAGCTCACACCCATTACTCCTCATCCTATCACTAGATGACATTGAGCACAGCCTGGCTCCATCCTTCTGACACCCACCCTTCAGATATTTATAGACATTAACGAGGTCACCTCTCAGTCTCCAGATGCATAGGGCAACCAGGATGATGAAGGAAGAGGAGCACCTCCCTCATGAGGAGAGGCTGAGGGAAGGTGGGTGTCTTTAGCTTGGAAAAGAGGAGACTGTAACTCAGGATCTGCTGGTAAGAGATCTTCATCCCCTTGTGAAATAGTGTGAGGAACTTCTAAGACCATATCATTTCCTGTCAGACGGACAAAGGTTTTCCAGTGCAGAAATGAGCAGTCCCCTGCTAGTCCCATGTTGAGAGTCATAACCATCAAAACATCACAGGCATCTTCCAGAATCTCAGCCTTGATCTTTGTGAATAATGCAGAGTAGAAAACACAGCTGGTGTTCACAACTGGTTGAGACAGGGAGAAGTCACAGCCTTTGAGACAAGTTAAATAGCCCGTCCTGTGGAAAGAACCACTGCATTGCCCACTTAGTGATGGGTTTACTTAGTCCGTGAATAGAAGCATCCTGGAGCTCTTAATATCTCTTTCTTTCTTTAAATTTAGGCTACTGGAGATGCTATCACTTCAGCTTGGCACAGACACTGTGGGATGTTTCCACATGGTGCCCAGCTGAGTCACTCACATAAGGATGTATGTTGGAGTCAGGGTCAAAGTTCCTGCAGATAAACCACGTGTGGGGCAGGTAACAAAGTTTTTTTGGAGACTGTGCAACAGTGCATCCCCTCCAGCAAGAAATGCAGATTGTCTGAAACAGTCTAGGGGCTCAGCATGGCCTGCAAAAGGGCTACTGGATGAAGCATGGTGGCTGGGATGGTCATCAAGAACACTCTAACAAAGCATAGTGGGCATGGCCTTTGCTATCAGTGGGAGTGGTAAGCATTGTTCGAGGACGCTCGTATTATCCAATGTGTATCATCAAATTAAAATGCTGCAGTGCACAGAGCTGGAAAATGGAGTCTGGGCCAGAACAAGGCAAGGTTATCACCTTTTTGTCAAAGTAATAGAGATGCTTCTCTTAACGAATGGCCCAAATCACAGTTGGACAATAAATATAAAAGCCTACAGATGGAAAGGTTTTCAGACTATAGAACAATAACAAGATATTGCTAGCTGGTTTCACGGAGCCAGACAAAGTGAATTATTAGTAAAGATTCTTTTTCTCCTAAGAACGGCCATAAGAATGAAAAAAGATATAAGAGCATTATAATTTCTTAGACTCTCCTTCCAGAAATGCCAGGAATATGTGGCAGGGAGTCTGTATTTCCTGACCTTGACAGATCAAAATGTAAAAGGTTTTGCCCTCAGATGTCACCAGTGGTTTAGAGTGAAGAACTTTTTATTACCATTTTTAGAGTTTCTGGGTATATTCCCTTTAAGAACTTCCTTTCCAAAATCTGCATGCTAAATTATTCTGCTGCCCCTCCAGATCACCTCTGTTCCATTGAAGCAGAGCATTTTTTTGCTGAAGTTATGCAGAAGATCAAATTCTTAGATTTTAACCTTCAGTTGGTTTCTGAAAAAAATTAGGGGAGTAGGAAGAATTTTTCAGAGATGCTCAATTTCAAAAACAAAACAAAACTAAAACCCATCCAAACTTTTAAATGATTAACAATCAGGCCAGAACAAGTAGAGACATACATGTGTTAAATATTCTCAGCCTATATTTTAAAATAACAAACATAATAGTTTAAATAGAAAGGACAATGTACTCCCTGTATCTGAGAAATGCTGCCTTTTTCTACAGTGTTTATAAACATGTCACCTCATAAAACCCTGGAAAGAACTATGATGCATGTTATGGTAGAACATCATCATACCCTTAATGTTATGTCTTTTACCTTGTTATTTTGTTCTGAACAAGAAAGTAAAATGAGATTTACCAAAAAAAGCTAAAGTAGTAGTCTGAGTGATCTGAAAACTCTGAACAGGCTAAAAGCATTTAGCACAGATACCTGTGTCTTATCACTGGCTGTAAAGATTGTTCCAAGAAGTGTGATTCTATGATTCTAAGTACCTGACAAGCAGACATTATTGTGTGAGAGGGCTAAATTCCATCAGTGCCAGGAAAGGGTAGAAATGCCTTGAGTAGAAGAATGAAGGAATCCAACCTTACTTAGAAATGACAACCAACACTGTCTGGCTGCCTGCATCGCATAGTTTCCTATATTTCTTTTGGAATAGACATCTTTTACTGCAGACATCGAATCACTGGCGACTAGATTTTCCTTGCTGGACTAAATACATCTAAGCAGATATGTCCAATCACTAGTGGGGGTCTATATAAATAGTAAGGAAGAAATTCATTGGAGAAAAAAGCTACATGCTTCCAACAGGAAACAAGTAAAAGGGCTAAAACTGAACACGTTACAGCCATTGAACACTTATTATTTAGAATTCACCTGAGAACATACACTTGTTTTAAGCACTGACAGCTCACAGTGGCCTTTTAAGCTTGCAGGTGCACACATTTTTATTTAAGTATATTTAAAAATAGTCTGCCTTCAGGAAATGTCATTTGTATAAGGCCTGAAGTCAGTTATATCCACACTAGGTGATTATTACTGTATACATAGAACATGGATAAAAATTCACATATCTTATGGTGGCTCTGTTCTTACCTCTGCTTCTCAGCTTTGTGGTAAAAGAGAGAAGCCTGAACAAGAGACAGTAGTCCTAGTTTATTGCTCATATAGAGGTAACACTGGTTTTATAGAATCATAGAAACATTAGGGATTGGAAGGGACCTCGAAAGATCATCTAGTCCAATCCCCCTGCCACATTTGGAAGCATTAATATCTGTTTATGATACAGATGCTATGGAATTCATATATAATGACAGAATGTGGCTACCTTCTTATACCAGTTGCATTCTGGCAGTGCCAGTACATGAACTCACGCAGGACTTTGGTAGTTGACCAAAAATTTGGTGAGGAAAAAACCATTTTCTGAAGGCTCAGTTCTTGAATCCCAGTAATAGGAACTTGCACAACAAATGCAAAATGGATTATAGTATCAGTATCAAAAAAGTAGGATGTGGATGGGAGGTCCCTTCCCTTCCTTTCCCTTCCTTTCCCTTCCTTTCCCTTCCTCCCTTCCCTTCCCTTCCCTTCCCTTCCCACTATGCCATACTTTCAGAACAAACTGCAAGATCTATTAACCCTAAAACTCAAAGGGGATGTGATAGAGTTTGTAGGTGATGTGTCCCTTAAGAAAAGCAAAGCTCAGAATTCCTCTAAGGAAATTATAGTTCACTGCTACGTGGAGTCTCAAAAGGCTCCATCTAACCTACAGTTAAACTTGAGGGATCCACTTTAGGTTCAGGTTTCTTCTTTAATGAATTTCATTGCAACATCCAGGAAGAAAACCCCAGAGGTTTGGATGAAGCTCTTGACTAACAGCAGAAGGATGATAGTTATTTGTGGTTTCATCCAATTGACCAAAGCAAATGGAAGAAAAACTAAGAAAACAACGTGGTCTTCTGAGGCATAAAGGCCGTTTGACATGAGTCCACTAAGAATGTTGATCCCAACGGCATCTTCACCGGCTGTACAAAGCCAAAAATGGCAAAAAAGCTGTTCAGCAGGAAGAGGTTGTGGAGCTGCTCAGAGAATATATTTAAAACTCCCATTAAGCCAAGTAGAATCCTGATGGTAATGGGGTTGTTTAGCAGAATGAGGCCAAACTCAGGAGGCACGACACTAAAGAGAGTGTTTCCCATGAGATGTTTCCTCTGACATACCGTTCGTGAAGTGTCACCATGGAGGTAACGTTCAACTGTACTCAGATGGTGAAAAATTTGAAACAACTTTTTTGCTTATAAATTCAGAATTAATGTGTGTTTCAAAGTATTTTAAAGATTTTTTTTTAAAATAGAAACAAGAAAAAGGGTTAATTGGGTTATTTTTTTTATTCTTCACTAAAACTCTTTGGGAGAAAACCCATCAAATTAAAATAAAGCCCTAACGTGTCATCATGGTTCACAGAGTGTTTTACTTGTTTGGCCAAAATATTTTGCCTTTTTATAGTTGAGTCTCCAACCAACTGCCTGGCTGTTCCTTTAACAACAGAAGAATATTGATCTAACCAGCTCGATCATGGCATCTGTTTTCTTTGAAGTGTTTAAGCTTACATCAGTTAGCTGATAGTTTCACAGTGTGTGCAGAGAAAGTTTTTCTCTGCTGATTGTTAGGCTGGAACCTGTTACCATTCTAGTGCCTACAGGCTGGTGAAAGACTCCCACCTCCAGATATTGCCTGTGTTGGCTGCCTACAGCCTCAAAACACACAACACTTGTCGACCAAGAACAGTCTAGATTACTCCTACACACCAGCTCCAGGTACGTGTTGATCTCACTGCTTTCTTTACTTATATTTTTCAAAAAGCCCATGAATGTTTCTACTGGAAGATTCTTCTCTACAGAACAGAATCTTTGTCAGTACATGTGCACATGCACACAGGCTTGGGGCACGTCTATCCTGCATTTGCATTTTCTTCTTTTCTGTTACCAAAACTAAAACACCCTTTTAAATCTACTTCTATTTTAAATATTTTTAAAAATATTTTAAATCTACACTATTTTAATTCTACTTCTCCCTTAGGTCTACTGAAGCTTTGTTTTGCTGGCCTTGTGTTTTGCCTGCCCACCACAGGTTTGAGAAGACCGGTGAGACATCAGCAAAAATCAGGTCTTAGCAGTGGAAATATATCCTAAGAGAACATGAGGGATGCCAGGAAACAGTTCCTTGTTGTGAGAATTGACATTGCGAGACTTGTCATTGCGTGGTACCCATGACCTTAACACTTGAGTATATTAATGCTATTAATTTCTATCTGTATTAAAGATCCTAAAACCTTGACGGTAGCTTAGCCTAGGTGAGTTTTAATCTGAGTCTTTGTCTGGTGAGAGCTATTTATCATGAGTAAACCTTCTTGGTCACCTGTGTGCCCACTGAGTCTGACTCACTCACCTACACGCTTCTGCACCAGCATCCGTGACTCTGAGGGCCACTTCATGACAGCCACGCTGTGGCAAAGACAAAACCCCCAAAGAACCTGTGTTCAATGTGGGTCTGGCCCCGCATATCGTGTCAGGTTTTCCATGAATCATTTCAGTAAGATTACATTAAATTACAGTGGACTTCCTATGGAACTTTGCTTTACAGGCACCCGAATACAGAATAATTCATCACGATTAAAATAATCCCAAGAAATACCAAAGGAAGTAAGAATGATTCGCCACTTATTATAAAGTGTTGCTCATTTTGCAGTAAGTGGTCGATCATTATTAATTCATTTGATATTCTTTATAACATTAATCATGACTAATTCTTTCAGTATTCTTAATGTAGATGTTACATGGATTCCACTGCAACTTGGCTATTTATTTAAATGTATAATTTAAAAGTTATCATCAATAAAGTCAGCAGTTTTATTCGAAGATTATATATTCGAATTATATATATTCCCACATTTGAAGCTTAAGAAAACACTTTAGAGGAGGTAAAAAATACACTCTTCTGTATTTGTACTCTTTTTTGTTAACGACTCCAAGTGGCACCGAATACATCAAATTTCTGTCTACTGATCTGGTAAAGGAAGAAGCAGGGTTATCTGTAGCCCAGAACCTCTCCATGTGAAACATCCTCCTTCACAGATTCAAGCTGTGTACATGTCAAGGGACTTTGCTTGGATAAAAACCTTGTTTTGACTCCATCTGGGAAATAAATGGACATTAAATAAATGTCCAGCTGGGAAATAAATTTTTAGTCTGGCTAAGTAGCTTCTGTATTTAAAAAAATACTGGGAAATAGGACCTGCCTATGGCTTGAAGACATTATAGTTTCTATGGATCTTCCGACATTTGGAGATTTAGACAGTGCTGATGCCAAAATCTCTCTTGGGACTAATCTATTGTCTATTAATCTCTTGGCTACAATTAGATAAAATATTCACTTCTGCTGCTGTTGTGCAAAATTGTTTTGCTTTGTCAGACAGTTAACTAGCTGCTATGATTTTCTATGAGAAGATTTTTTTTCTATAGAAGATTGAAATCCAAAGCTAACAAGAAATCAAATCATGGCTATAGCACAAATTGCTTTTAAACCTTCACTGTTGCATAAGGTCTGAAGTTTAAGCTCTTTCTGGAGCTGCAGAAGTCCTCACTGCTGCAGACCCCTGAGCTGTGGAGCAAGGTACCCACCACAGCACAGGAATGCCCTCCAAGAGCAAAAGAGCCAAAATAGAACCACAGCCAGAAGTTCTCATGAGAGGAACACAAAAAGTAAAGTAAAAGAAAGTCTCATGAATCACTGAATCTCATGAATTGGAGGAGACCTTTAAGATCAAGTCCAACCTTACTAGAAGAAAAGTAGTCTCCCACTTTAGTAGTGCAAGCACAAGCTACTTCATAGAATCATGAGGGATTGGAAGGGACCTCAAAAGATCATCCAGTCCAATCCCCCTGCCACAGCAGGATCACCTAGACCAAGTCACATAGGAACACATCCAGGTGGGTTTTAAACATGTCCAGTGAAGGAGACTTCAATTACAACAATATTTAGCACTGCTATTTTGATTTCAAAATCAATAGCTGGGAATATTTAGCAAATTTGGACAAGCCCAGAAAAAAAAATGGTTTGGAAAATATTCAAGTTGTGTCTGACTGCACTTTTGTGAGGAACAAATCCTTCTTAGGGCTGGGGGGGCCTGCGATGTGAAAGAAGAGGACTAAAACTGACATCAGCTCAAACTTTGCTATAGAATATTCAACACCTTCCACTTTAATTTGTATATTCAGTGATAACATTTTAAATTACTGTGGTCACCCTAACGGATGTTAATTACAATGTGACTCAGCAGCCTTTATACAACATAATTGCAGGTTACTAGTGTTCATAGTATCCATTGGCGTTGTAATAGCAGAATTTAGCTCATGGATTTTGTGATGAAGATCTTACAGACATTTCTTGCTATTAATCCTCTTTATCACTTCCCATGCATCATCTTTTGTTTGTTCCCTTAATTCAGAGGGAGTTCTATTTTTTGGATGTAAAGAATGTCTTTCGTATGGGCCTGTCAGATTCAGATTTACGTATTATAGATTTAATTGCTTCACATTTCAGTTTTTGATAAGGTTCTCAGATGTTAGGCTATATTAAGGAGGGGATGGAGACTGATACAGGGATTACTCTAATGTCATTCTATAAATGGAGGTTACATCCTCATGTCGAATACTCTGCTGGGTTTCCGTCACATTTCAGAGAGATACAGCAGCAGAAGAAAGGTCTGAAACAGGGCAGAAAATACATATTAGTTGGATAGAGAGTGTTCATATGAAAAGAAACTGAAAAGACTATTTAGTATGAAGCAAAAAGAATAGGAGATGACATGTATAATAATGAGAGGCACAGAGAAAAGCAGTGGGTAGTCCCCACTGCTCTGTCCTCCAGTAAGACACTGGGGGCATTCAGTGAAAGGAAAAGGCAACCAATGCAGAAGTGATAAAATGAAATACTTCTTATGCCATTGCATCATATAATTAGCCTCTTGAACTGACCACCGTATGTTATTATTGAATAATAATTGAGAGCTGCTTGGAAAGTTTCAGGAAAGATAAAGCAATTATGTTAATAAAAATAGCAGCTGCGGTGGAACTAGGTAGAGCAAGTTGTAAGGGAAATCAGCTCTTGCAAACGAAAGCCCAGTGTAATCTTGAGAAAGCATTGTCCATGCTGCTTACTGTAATTGTGCAAAGAACTTGGTCTAGGTGACCCTGCTCTGGCAGACAGATTGAACCAGATGGTCTTTCAAGGTCCCTTCCAATCCCTAGTCCTCTGTGATTCTGTTAAAGAACTGGACAACCACACAAAGCCTTCCCATCACAGTCTTTTCCATCTAAATGCCTCATCTGACAGAACAACCTGGTGGGCACTGTATCTCATCTAGGTCCCACTACACTCTATAAGTCTTTGCCTCACTGAATTTCTTACTCTATGGGAAACAACTTGGATAAGGGACCAAGTTACTTGAGGTGGACAACAGAAAGAACAGCATGCGGTACTGCTCATGTAAGGTATTGATATCACAGACTAATAAATGGAACTGAGTTTTGTGGTGGAAACCGTAACAATTTCTATTCAAAAGAAGCTGCAAATACAATACCTCAGGAAATTCCCACGACACAAGTTGCCACACGGAAGGAGATCTAGGAGCAGAAGTATAATTTACGCAGTTTCCCTGTTGGATCTGCTACTGGCCATGGTCAAAGCTAAGACTGGACAGGTTTTTCATGTAACCAACTACCCTATTTCTACACCTCTGCACTGTTTTTGTGTTGGTTTAATCTGATTGTTTAGAACATCAGGAGAAAAAGTGTAATTCCTTTATGTTCCTGAGGTTCTCTGGGATTACATGAGAGTGGTAGGACAATTGCCATGAAACAGGATCCACATCCACTTCATACAACAAGTGTCCTTGTCATATAATCCTACAGTCATAGAATCGTTTAGGTCAGAATGGACCTCAGAGATCATAGAATCATTAGGAATTGGAAGGGACCTCAAAAGATCATCTACTCCAGTGCCCCTGCCACAGCAGGATCACCTACACCAAGTCACAGAGAAACACATCCAGGTGGGTCTTAAACCTCTCCAGTGAAGGAGACTCCACAACCTCCCTGGGCAGCCTGTTCCAGTGCTCTGTCACCCTGACTGTGAAGGGGTTCCTCCTCTAACCCCCTGTCCTAGTCAGGGACACCTCTCACTAGACCAGATTGTCCAGAACCCCATCCAGCTTGGCCTTGAACACTTCCAGGGAGGGAGCAATGGTTACCTTTCAGTATTGACAGAGGAAATTTGTGAAGTGAGTGGATGATCTTCAGTTTCAGGAAGACGATCTTCAGAACAAGAACTACTGATGAAGCAAAGCAGAATATGGCATGGGCTTAAATTTTTCAAGGTTTTATGTTTTCACCAAATAGAAGATGTCCTTCACAAATAGGATTAGTAATATGACAATTTCAGGTCAATTGGACACGGTGTTCAGTATCCAGTAATATTGATAAAAATCTCATTTATGTAATGTTTCCATTGTTTCATAATTTTGTTTAGAAGTTTTTAATTTAATATTCACAGTAGTAGTAAGAACAATTCTTGCTCTTAAACAAGCTTTTGTTTTATTTAGCAAAATCACAGCATTCTGAACACGTAAGTCAGGACTAATGCAGAGTTCTCAAATTTTATTTGTTAAGTTCTCCTTTACTGTTTCTTGCTGGGCATGTATGAGAGGCATAAAACTCAGTTATTGCTTTAATTCTTTCTTAAATTTTAATTTTTTTAATTTAATTAAAGTTTTTAAATTTATTTTTATTTAATTTTATCTTGGTTGTTATCTTTAAAGAATTTTCCTGATTGCTAGTGACATATGAGAAGTTTGAAGCCAAACCTTTTTTTCTTTATATAACACCAAGGACCTGCAGTTCTGACAACAGAAAATTTTCCGTGGCAATTGAAGCTGCCATTGAAGATCTGGACTTGTTAACTCATATGACTTGTAGACTCATCTCAGTTTCAGTTTCCTGTTGTGTGGGATGATCCCTGCTCCTCCACTTCAAATAAAAAAAAAGCTCATAGGAACACAAAGAAAGAAAAAAGGTTGGTTGCTTTTCAGCACCTTTCTATTTTTTTCCCTAAAAGCAGTTAAAGTTTTTAGAGTTTGGCTTTGGTTTTGTTTTTTAGTAAATAAGTACATCATTAGGAATGAGTGAATGAATGAATAAATGAATGAATGAGAAAATGTCCTGAGTATTGAGATAAAAGCACAAAGTTTTATGGAAAAATGTGTCTCTGAGTCTTCATAATGTTCATCCTATACCTCAAAAAGATGTCTGTGGTGTGAGCAACACTTTTCTCCGTCATGACTACTCCCCATACAGATTTCTAACAGCCCACACCCAACAGTCTTGCCAATCTGTACCACCTGCCCTCCACCCCTTCAACAGGCTCTCTGTACATTCCTAGCTACAGTCTTCAACCGCACACCCCTGCTTCAGCTATTCAATCTGTTCTTCAGTTAGGGAAATGCACTTTCTTGCATATCAAATCCTGTTTTCATCATTAGTTAGTGCTCTTCAGACAACGCCCCTCTGTCCCTCCCTAGAGCATCTTCCTTGTGGCGATTTGTGCAGGATGCCCTGTTAATCTACACGGTGCTTCAGGTGGGTATCATAAAAACAAAGCACAAAAGGACATGTCTCCTGAGCACTGCAAACTAGAAAAAAATACACCCACTTTCTATGACTCTGCTTTGAATTTTTCAGTTGATGTGATTTGTGAAGGGACTATTGTAGTCGTTCATGTGTGCTTCATTTGTATTTGCTTGTTGGCATTATAGAACACAGACATTTTTGACTTGGTCCAAACTACTAATATAGTCTCAGAGAGCACCCATGTCCACTGGGAAAACAAAGATGGGTGCAGAGCTCTCTTGAACAGTGGGAAAGAAAAGCATTTGGTATCATAGAATCATTAGGGATTGGAAGGGACCTTGAAAGATCATCTAGTCCATCACCCTCGACACAGCAGGATCACCTAGACCAAGTCACACAGGACACGTCCTGGCAGGTCTTAAACATCTCCACTGAAGGAGACTCCACAACCTCCCTGGGAAGCCTGTTCCAGTGCTCACTGGGAAGAAGTTACAGTATCACAGTATCATATGAGTTCCTTCTCATATTGATGTAGAACCTCCTATGTTCCAGCCCACACCCGTTGCCCTTCGTCCTATCACTAGATGACATTGAGAAGAGCCTGGCTCCACCCTCCTGACTCCCACCCTTCAGAAATTTATAAACATTAATGGGGTCACCCCTGAGTCTCCTCTGCTCCAAGCTAAAGAGACCCAGCTCCCTCAGCCTCTCCTCATAAAGGGAGGTGCTCCACTTTCCTCATCATCCTTGTTGCCCTGTGCCGGACTCCCTCCAGCAGCTCCACATCCCTCTTGAACTGAGGGGCCCAGAACTCAATACTCCAGATGTGGTCTCACCAGGGCAGAGTAGAGGGGGAGAAGAACCTCTCTTGATCTGCTAACCACCCCCATTCTGATCTACCCCAGGATGATGTTGGCCCTCTTTGCTTCGAGAGCACAGTGCTGTCTCATGGTCATCCTGCTGTTCACTAGGACCCTCAGGTCCCTTCCTCCTACACTGCTCTGAAGGTATCCTTCAGCAAACCCTGAAGAATGAGGCCATCATGGATCAAGTAACTACTAATGTATCCTGCCATATTTACAATAGTAGTCGACTCCCAATTTTGATGGCTTTCTTCATTACCACCTAAGATTAATGGCCACATTTATTACTCTTATTTAAACATAATGTTATGAGCTGCTTGCCATGATACCAAGAGCAGACACAAGCCCAGCTACAATTTGCAAAGGAGAAGACGTGTTTCTCCTCATGCCACGGAATTATACACATGGTTATACCCACTGTAAAGGAAAGCACTTGTTGTTGCCCCTGCCCAGCACACAGGGTTTCTGTAGGCAAGTGATAATAGCAAGGTGGAGATGACTGGAGGCACTGCATTACAAAGCCAGATACTGCAAATGTGTTAGCTGGGAAGCAGGAGAGGCAGAGGCCCAGAGACAGCCATAACCCCTTTAGGATGCTTTTGCCTGGCGGTACAGGTAAACCCTGATAAATGGAAAAGACTTTGAAACCTAAGGGTCTGGTACTTACAAGGGCAAAAGGCACTTATCTCTGAGTCACCAGTCCTAGCCTGAAGCCAATGAAGAATCACGAGAAGAAAAAATAAAGTAGAAGGCATATCAAATAATATATACCCTAACATATGAATACTTTTATGGTAAAATCCTAAAAAATATAGTGGGCATCGAAAAATTCTGAATATTCTGTAAGTAGGTACTGCAGAACAGTGAAGGAAAATTGTTGTCTTTTCAGTTGTGTACTCTTTGCAGGTGGGATGATGGTGATTTCCTTACACAGCTTCAGTTGGGATGATGGCGTTTCCCTTACACAGCTTCAGTAACCTCTGTCTTCATAACTGGTTTCCTACAAACCATTGGAAATGCTGAATGAGGAAGGAAGCCCTTTTCCAGGGGAAGATTTATGGAAAAACAGATTACTATTTAGGGGTCTGTGTGACTTCTAGAGAAGATTTCTTAAAGTTCTGGTGGTTTTTGATAGCTGTCATTTTCCTCTGTGTCACCGAGGAGAGGACATCCTCACATTCTACAAAAGCCTGGGCAGAAAAATGGTTATAGAATCATAGAATCATTAAGGATTGGAAGGAATCCCGAAAGATCATCTAGTCCAATCCCCCTTCCACAGCAGGATCACTTCACTGGAGAAGTTATAGAATCAGAATCACTCAGGGTTAGAAGGGATCATCCCACCATGGGCAGGGACACCTCACCCTAGATCAGGCTGGCCAGAGACTCATCCAGCCTGGCCTTAAACACCTCCAGGGATGGGGCCCCAACCACCTCCCTGGGCAACCCATTCCAGGCTCTCACCACTCTCACAGTGAAGAACTTCCCCCTCACATCCATTCTGAATCTACCCATCTCCAGCTTTGCTCCATTCCCCCTAGTCCTGTTGCTACCTGACATCCTAAAAAACCCCTTCCCAGCCCTTTTGTAGGCTCCCTTCAGATACTGGAAGGCCACAATGAGGTCACCTGGGATCCTCCTCTTCTCCAGACTGAACAGCCCCAATTCCTTCAGTCTATCCTCACAGGAGAGGTGCTCCAGCCCTCTGACCATCCTCGTAGCCCTCCTCTGCACTTGCTCCAGCATGTCCACATCCCTCTTGTGATAAGGGCTCCAGAGCTGGACACAGTGCTCCAGGTGGGGTCTCACCAGAGCGGAGTAGAGGGGGAGATAGTATTCAATTGTGTCATACCAGTGCAGAGAAAGGGAAGTTGCTCGGTGCCCTTGAGACGAGGTCATTTTCAGATTCGCTAATCAACAATAAAAGAATGCCCAAATTGTCTCATTGATCTAGCAGAGTGTGCATCTCCTCTGTCTAAGTTATTAACTGAGGAATTAAAATGAACTTCCCCGTGTAGTCATTCCTCCTGCTGTGTTTTATGGATGCAATATTATGTTGGTTATATATTTTTTTAAACAAAATCTGCTTCATCGCAATAACAGTTGTTTTAATTTTTTTAAATTTATTTAGTACCTGCTGTTGGGGAGACTCTGTGGGTTTCTTTAAAGTCTAACTGCACTGCACTAAATAGCTTTGGAAAAAAAAAGATGGTCTCTAGCCTACTGAGTAAAAATAAACTTCACAGTTAAATATATAAAATAATGATTACATCCGACGGTCATGAGGGACGCGTATTTAGGAGCGCGCTAATTAAACTACATACTTCAGACAACATGTTTCTGCACTTGCTAGCAATGAACCATATCTGATTTGTCATTAAGTAATTATGAATGCTAATGCAAATAAAGCACCTTTCAAACAAGGTTTTGGAATAGAAATGAGTCCTATACTATTCTTTCTTATCTACCACACAAGGGTCATTTAGGCAAAACCAGCCAAGGATGCGGGGTATGCGTAACGAGAGAAGTCGCTGATTTTGTTCAGTCTTCCAGTCATACCTTTCTCTTTGTGGTGTTGCTTACATGAGCATAGATATCTTGGAAACTCCGAGGGGGTAGAAAAGCCTTTAAAGTGCATTCAGTAATTCAAGCTTTTATCCAAAAAAACTGCTGAAGATTATTGAAATCTTCCATCAGTAATAATAATAATTAGAAGGTTTTGCACCATTCTTCTTTGAAAAACTCAGAGCTCCTTCCAAAAGGCTGGTGGGGAAGACCTACAAACATGAGGGAGTAAGGAGGATGAATAATTAACACTGGGTGTTAACCCGTGAATGCATCAATGAACACTAATTCTTTGTGAATGTTTTAGTTGGGGGCTTTCAAAAATATTCTGGTGGCAGAACCAACATGATTTTTGATGAGGTGAGGATCCTTTCCAGAGCACTGCCTCTTACGTCACATCTCGTTTGACATCCTTCATACACCCCCATGTAGGTGGTATCACTTCTCTCCTACATTAGGAAACCAGGAGCACCGAGTTGCCTTAGCAGTGTCTGGGCAGACTTTCAATGCTCGAACCAAGTTTGTTAAGTAGACAAATACTTAGGAGGTCTAAAGATCAGAAATCAGGGATACAAAGTCTGGGATCCTCAAGCTGTCAAAGATGATCCCATAAAGTACTGTGTTGTAATTGAAAAAGGACTGGTAGGAACACCTAATCTTCATGGCTAAAAGGGAACATTACTAGTATTTTCCATCAATATCTTTACAGCAAATGTAAACTGATTTACTTTCTCATTATGTTGCACATGTTCTCCTTCCTATTGACTTGGCTTTGTCCTGAGCTTTGTACAGCTGGTGAAGTCATAAAACCTCTGAACCAACTCTCTGCACATTACAAAGCTCCATTGCACAAGCAAGTAAGAGGATGAGTTACAAAGAACAAAGTTCCTGTTGCACAAGCTTCAATAATCCTTAAATCTGGGAAAGAAAATGGCCAATAACTTGTGAGAGGCACTGTGAATAAACGTGTCGAAGGCAGAATAATATGTCTTTAAATTGTGATTGGCTCTTTAGACCCATGTTAAGGCAAGGGGTCACGAATCACTGATAATCTATGTGAGATCAGTTATTGAGTAAGGTACACAGAAAAATCGTGCAGTTCATCCCATTCACATAACGTGTATTAAAAGGTGCTATTCAAAACCACAAGTGTCAGCTTGTAAATGGGAAACTCTTCTGTTGCATGGAAGAAAGACATTCAAAAGAGAAAAGGGCTGTAAATGAAGAAGTAAAATGTGAAAATAGTCCAAATGGGGAAAGCGTAAAAATTTAGAATTATGGAAAAAAAATCAAATGACCAGTGGATCTTTCTGAAACTTCAGGTGATTAGGTTAGACTAATTTTTTCAACTCCTGCCAACACGGGTAAATAATAACTTTGATTAGGTTAAATTTTCATGAAAATGTGCAGGTTTGGACACGCTGAGATGAAAAAATACATCTGGTTAGTGGATAGTGCTTCATTTTCAATAAGAAAACAGCTCTAGGGAACAGTATAATGGAACAGTGTCATCTTCTGCAACAACCTTTTGTTTTCTTAAGGTTTTTGAGAGTTCGTTAGCACTTTTTGGGTGGGATTCATCCTCTCTAACACCAGCTTCTGCTTTACGGTCAGCTGTAGACAACAGCTTAAGCAAGTATTCAAGTGACTTTTACCATTAGCAATACAAAGGCAATTCATCCCCCATGAAGGTGGTTTTCTAGATGAGAAATTAAGCATTAGAAGTCTCTTTCTCTCTCCATTCGTAGAAAGAGATGGGTATTTGCTACACACTAAGGCATATGAGTGCTCCCTGTAATGTCTAGAACGTATTTCACTACAGCAGGGAGATTTAATTCACTCTGGTTGAATATAGAAGTAGTTAAATAGCCACCAGAAGTAAATATAGAAATTGGACAATCATTAAGCAGAAATTGGTGTTTAAAATGCTGAAATCATCACTAGCCAGCCAGCAGTTTTCAGGAGTGTTGCCAATGCTACTAGTTATTTCCTAGCCTGTGGGCGTGAGAAGAGCAGTGAAAGACACAACTCTAGTAACTTCAGGCTTTTCAGTACTGATTGCTTTCAGGGTAACAGACTCTTTGTACATCATATGTGCTTCTTTTTATCTGGCCTGTTGGAAGTTCACAGCCATGTATGAAGTGGTCTTGATACCTCTTGCACTGAGGATGTTTGGCTATACGTGATCATTAGATATTTGAAGTGCAAGTAGACAAAAACTTTTAGGATGATGAAAGGAAAAAAATGTCGAGATGACAGAATCAAAGAATCTGATTGTTTGGAAGAGACCTTTAAGATCATCAAATCCAAACTTTGACTTAGCACTGCCATTTAACCATGTAGGGTCTTATCTTGTAGGCTTAATTGCAGTGTGGTGACAAAAGACCTCTGGGCATTGTCATATACACCAAGCTCAGCTCTGGTACAGAAGGTGCTCTCACCTGTTACTCATTTGGAACGTGCATTCCTGTCATGGTTTGAAATCTGACGTCTCTTGGCCTGAGGCATTGAGATGTTGCTGTGCCAACTTGGGAAATATTTTTGACTCTGCAAAAAACAGGAATGATGGGTTTGGACCTTCCGATTCCAGATTTCTGGCTCCTCCTTCTTGATTTTATTTTTGTTTTATAGTTCACAGAGAGAGACTCATGTTGCTGTGCTAGGCACAGAAGGCATCTCTCCCTGGGAAAGTGGTGAATGGAGAAAGAGAGTAATATTTCAAAGATCAGTGGAACAAAGGTTTAGTCTGAATGTTATCATTTCTGAAATGGAGAGAGTTCTTCCCTCATTTGTGACCATAGGAGTCGTCATGCTGGAAATGGGGGACTGGCTTGAAGAACATGGAGCAGAGAAGTGGACTTTAAAATGCCTGCTGGTGCTGATGAAGTGTGTATGGACTATGGACTGAATGGACTCCACACTTCCACAAGAGGTAAAACTGCCCAAAGTCTCATCCCTTTGAAGGATTTGAGATGAAGCTTGGCTCAGTTATGGAAGAACGTGTGATTAATCTCTGTTTGCTTTTGTGTTGGGATTTGTACATGGGATTCATTGTGCCTTGTTTATTCCTCAAACTGAGTTAGTTTCATTTTTCACTTGCAATTTAGAAGTGAGTTTTGCACCCTCCTTGTTTTGTTTCTGTTTTGACCCACTAACACATTGGCTAAATGAATGGATGAATTTCATCTCGGGATAACCTCTTGACAATTCCCATTGATTGATCTGGGTACAGATGAGTTTGGTGAGTGATCTGAGTTATTGTATATGTCTGTTTTAAGATTAGAAGGATTACACATTTTCTGTTCTTAACTCTTTTCATTGTGCTTAGATAGAGACCAGGTTGACCGGGTTGAACCTCTGTGGTGTTCAGCTAAATGAATCCCCCTACAGATAGCACGTCTTTGTTGCCAGATGATCAAAGTAATATCTATTATCTACCTGTATGATAATTGTTTAATTTTTTATTTTTTTTCAAAATTGATGTTTTTTAAAAAAAACAGTCTTTCCCCAATTGTTATTCAGAGCTTTAGCATCCCAGTGTTCTGGCATAGTTTTGTAATCTTCCACACCTTGAGCACGTTTTGATAAATGGCCTGCATCTTTGCCAGAAAATTTTCTCCTTGTACCTTGACAATAATCACGAAACTTGTTCCTGTGCAGAGCCATAAGAGCGAATATGATGCTTATAATGGGATCCAGGGTGAAAAATTTATTATAGTGGCATTATTGAGTTGCTATGTGTTTCCAGCTCATTTTATAACTTCCTTTGAGTCAAAAAGCAGTATATCACTTTCAGAATTAATATGCTGTTGCAAACAGCAAGACAGTTACCAGAAAGAGCACACAAACCCTGGATCAGAACTGGGTTCCTGCAGCTTCCAACTCACAGCCTTCTATCCACAGTAAATACTTGTGTATCAGAAAGGGTTTAGAAACAAACCGTCTATTTCTGGTCTCCCCGAGTGAAAACTAGATTACTCAGTTATGGACACAGTTGTACTGGACATTTTGGGAAAGTCTAGTAGAATACTTCAGGTAGTGAAGATAACTGAATGTCTTTTCACTGAATAATAATGACAGTGATAAAAAACTAAGCAAAGTGTGCTGTGGAGGGTAGGGAAGGAAACGAAGGTGGAAGATAAGGACAGCAGTAAGTTTGTGGAGAAGCTGTCCACAGATGAAGTAGCCCTGAGACTGTGCAGCCCTCTTGCCAGAAGACTAAGAGATTTTTCTGGAGCCAACAGTGTCTGCAGTCTGCAATCATTATGAGGTCTTCCAATAACTCCAGGTTCCTGCTGTGTTCCACTGGACTCCTTTGTAGACACCACTAAAAATTGAAGCATCACTCATTTACATTGGCTGTTATTCATCTGTATTTTTGAATGGTGAGAACTGCACAGCAGGCAACACAATTAATTTTGCAAATGGACTAGAATAAAATTTGCACCTTGTGGAAAAATGATAGCAAGGAAATCCCCTAGTTGAATTCATAGAATCATAGAACCATTAGGGATTGGAAGGGACCTTGAAAGATCATCTAATCCAATCCCCCTGCCACAGCAGGATCACCTAGACCAAGTCATAGTCAGTCAGGGTTAGAAGGGACCACAGGATCATCCAGTTCCAACTGTGAGTGGAAGATGAGATACTTGAAACTTGTACTTTATTTGCTCCTCTACCCCTCGCAGTGAAGTGAAAAGCATGCTGTACATCACCTTTTTGGATGAGGCTTGCCTTCACTGACAGGCGTGTGATTTGCAACAAAACCCAACAACCCTTCCCCTCTTGTACAACTCATCCAATTCATGACAGTAATCATGGCTTGATGGGGGTCCGGCACAGGAGAAGCTGTATATATCTGGGGCTTACCGTGGCTTCTGACAGCTTCAGTATATGATAGCTAGGATGATCCAACATAGAACATGTCAGATTAGCCAGAGGGAGTCTTGCTTTTCTGTAGAAACTTGCTTGTATTTCAGGTTATGCTGTTTCTGGCTACTGAGATGAACAGGATGGGTGCAGCAGCAGATGAAAAAGCAAATTAAGGTTGCTGTGTGGGGTGAAAAAACTTAAACAAAACAACATATATAAAGTGTGGAAATGACACTCTTGGGAATGGTAGAAGCCAAAGGGGTTGTTAATATTTGGGAAGAGTTCTGAGGAAAGGGCCAGTTCAAAAGCTCCCAGACTGTTAAAAATCAAATGCTCTTGTTATGTGACACAGTAAGCTGTTTATATGGAATGTGTATGATGGTTTCACTCCAGTTAGCAGTAATATAATGTGCCAGATGTTCACATTAAATAGGGCTTTTAAAGTCAGCATTAACTGTGTTGGCAGTGTCAGCAAAAATACCAATATTTATTGAAGTGAGACCACTTTCAAATGATCAAGCTGGTGTGTGGGTATCAGAGACCTTTATCTGTATTTTCTGTCTGTATATGGGCAGTTACAGGATCTGTCCATGAGTTCTGAAGAGGAAATATTAAGAACTGGCCTCTGAGCAAATGGACCTACCATTGGATGTTAGGTTTACAGTGATCTTAACAATCTCAAAGGCCTTTAATGGCCTTTTTAATGATATTAAAAGCCTTTTCCAAACTAAATAATTTTATGGTTCCAAATGCCTTGTAGTTCTGCGTGGCTGTTCCTCCCTGCTCCTAGCCAGCCAAAAGATCTGCCTGGCAAAAGCAATAAGGTAACACACAGGCAACCTCTTCTGGGCAAAGAGCCTGCGCTGACCGCTGTGATTTGGCCAGCTGGGCATCGCAATGCGTGCTGTGATAACTGTGGACTCTGGCCACCAACAGTGTTCAGCGGTCAGCTTTAAGCAGCAGTGTTCCCTTCAAGTATTCTTCCCTCCATAGCCTGTCCTCTTGGACCAGGAACCCAGTTTCCCCTAGTTTTGGATGATGAATAGCCACAGCACGCAGCCTTGCCTTGTCCTCGTAAGAGCAACTCTCCCTTAGCCTGCTCCAGAGTTCAGGCAGCTGGAACACGGCTTCATCTCTTGGCAGTTTGGGCAAGATCATAAAATGCAAGTGCAAACAGACTAAATGTTCTATTTTCTTTTCCCTCTGACAGATCCATTTTGGATCCCAAACTTGTTCCTGCTGATTTGTGAGAGGTAAAGGTTGGTCTGTAGTATTAGCCTGTTTCCTTACAAGCTCTTTCAGCTGGACTCCTGAGTAGCAGCTTACACATAGATGCTCTCAAAGGGCAGGGAATATCTGGGATTATACTACCTTGACAAAATGAAGATTTTTTAGTTCATTTTCTTTTTTTTGCCACTGTCATCAGTCATACTAGTTCAAACATTAGGTTAATACTTTTTAGTTACCTGCTGCTTCAGACCAAGAGAATGTGTGTCTTTTTATAGATTCCAGATTTGGTAACAATGCTTGTCATTTTCATTTTCAGCTTATGTGTCCCTCATTTCTTCTTTCTTTGTCCCCCAAATACCTTTTGCAAGCACCCCTGGTTATATAAATCAGCACAGTGCCATTATGGACTGATGCTGATCTCCAGCTGCTAGATAACCAGCCAAAGCTATGCCTTATCTGGAAGGCCATCTCGATATGCTTGGTGTTGGTCAGCTCAGTACACTAAAATTATTTGGCTGAGCCCAAAGCTTAGTGATGTCAGTGCTAAAACAAAAAAATAAAATTTAAAAAGAAAAAAAAAGCCCAGAACAAGGAAAAGGGCTGAGGGCTGGATCAAGCCTTGGATCATGCTCACATGCAACGATAAATGAACGGGGAAAAAAGCTCTACATGCATTGCAAAACTTCAGCAGTGTTTCTGAAGCACTGTGACATGACATCTGATATTCTAAAGTGGTTTTTAACTCTTTCAGTATAACTTTGCCTCAGGATAAAACATCCTTTTAACAGCATGTGTGGGAAAAGCAGAAATGGCCTGTAGATGTGCCTGTAGGCTATGTGCTCTCTGTCACCTGCTGTATTGCCCTGACTTTGAGAAACCTTTGCTTCCTCACACTTTAAGGATTAGAACATTTCACTCTCACTTGGTCCACTCAGAAAAGCTGACTATCCTTATTCTGATGTTTTAAAAGAGACGTTTTTAGACAGTTTCCTTGTTCTGAGATTATTGTGAGGAGATACAAAATAAAAGCCAGTATCAATAAAAAACCCCCCAAACTATGATCTGCTTTGTTCAGATTAAATTGTGCTGTGTTGTACCTTGGCACTGCCTTAGGTCTGAAACCAATACAAAAAAACCCAAACCATTTACCTTGACAGGGCAATTCTGACAGAGTTGTGATGTATCCTTGCCCAGCACACTACATATCAATTAAAATAAATGTACAATTAGTGAGGTTTATCACTTCTAAAAAAAAAGTAAAAGTGATTTTCCATTTGTTAATCTCTTCTAAAAATTGTTATGTACTTATAGCCTCTAACATGATTAATCTAAATTAACACACCGTATTTATCAGTACATTTGTAAAGACAGCAATGTTTTGTCATAATATTCCTTTACTTATGCATTTCTTAAGAAGCTGTCCCAAAAATGGTTAACACTGGCTTAATTTTGATCCCAGATGAGTCAGGAGAACCTTGCCAAATGCTTCCTAAAAAGGCCAACCTGTTAAAAACAAAATGTAATCATAGACTCGTGGGATCATAGAATCATTAGGGATTGGAAGGGACCTTGAAAGATCATCTAGTCCAATAAGGTTCCTGTTTAATATTTGCAACAACGTAGCAAAACAGACTGCACGAATGTGTGTGTATATAAATATATACATGTAGATACACACGCACACACACATAGACATGTGTATGTAGGTATCAGATACTTAACAGAGAGGGAGGGAGGGAAAAAACACGTATAAAATGACTGTCAGTCCTTTATCACAAGTTCCTAGAATCTTAGAATCATAGGATCATTAGGGATTGGAAAGGACATCAAAAGATCATCCAGTCCAATCCCCCCACCACAGCAAGATCACCTAGACCAAGTCACACAGGAACACATCCAGGTGGGTCTTAAACATCTCCAGTGAAGGAGACTCCACAACCTCCTTGGGCAGCCTGTTCCAGTGCTCTGTCACCCTCACTGTGAAGAAGTTCCTTCTCATATTTATGTGGGACCTCCTATGTCCCCGCTGACACCCATTGCCCCTCATCCTATCACTAGATGACATTGAGAAGAGCCTGGTTATCAGGCAACAAATAAAATATATAAAAATAAAGAAATACAGGAATAAGCTCTACTCTTTCACAAGGATTCCAAATACAAATCACTTTCCCCAGAAAATCAGGTTGGAAACTGAAAAATTAATATTGCTTCCTTGGCTTTGTAGCATCTAAGATGTCAAAGTGTACAACACTACGGAAGACTTCTAGTGCTGCTGTACTGCGTATACTATGAAATCTCTGCATATTATGTTGCCAACCATCTTATATATATATATATTTTTTTTTTTTTAGTTCCAGTCTTATTTGCTTGGCCTGATTTATCTGTACAAGATAAATCTCAGTTAAATTAAAAATTCCTCAGAAAGTGAGATGCTTGACTTTTGCTGTCATTTCATGCAGGGAAAAGAATTGCTTCCAAAAAATCCTGTGAAATTTCTGATTTTAGGCACAAAACCTAGCTAATTTCAGCTTTACCAATTTCGTTCAAACAAAACAGAAGTCACAGAGAAGAAAACTTGATATGAAACTAGCACTTTCACAGGAGTGCGGTGGTCTTTCTTCTCTGGAGTTAAATTCTTCTGTCAAGAAGTAGCAAATCTAGAGAAAATCTACTAGATCCTCCTAATGATTCCTGCAATGTGAATTCTTTCACTTAAATAACCCTCTCTACAACTGATCTAAAATCTTGTAAAACCACATTTCAAAGTATTTACTCCTCTGTAGAGCCCTGGCCCCTGAAGTGATGTCATTGTTGAACATTTTCTCCAAGCCATTAACACACTGCTGTGCAAACCACCAAAGGAAAAGCAGAAGAGTGAACTGCAGAGATGAAAAAGAGAGAGAAATGTGAGGAGGACTAAATGATAAATTAATTTCACTTTCTCATTACTCGAGAATGATCTCAACCAGAAAAATGTGAAGGAGTAAACTCCTCCAATGTCAATTTAGTAATCGTCTTTGAAGCTGAAGTTCCTCTACTTTTATGGCAACACAGACGTTTTACCTAGAGCTGCCATTGCTCCACCAGACCTGTGACTCTCAGGTCACAGCTTTGCAAATCATTGCTTTGCCAGGTGAATTTTCTTCTATGCAATAATTGATAGAAGTTACTTTAAGGACAGATGGGAAGAAGCACCTGAGCAGATCCTAGTTCAACTTGTGAATTCCAACTCTAAACCTCATTCAGAAGAGCTAGACTTTCAACAGCACGTTAACGTGTGATGCTATATCTGGAACAGCCCAGTGATTTAGAATTTCAGTTTTGAGGTTCAGTGTTCTCCATCCCTGTCAACCCTAAGCATAAGGTCTGCACAAGTGAGTTATATTACCACTCAAAATAGGAGGACTCAAACACTTTGAAAAGTTCTCTGATGAGACATTGATTCTAGACATGAACTCCCTAACATGCAAAGATGTTTCTGTCTAGTTCTCCCTTTATCCTACTGGAGACACAGGAAAAAGACATCAAATTTGGACATGAAGTTGCAGAGGTCTGCTTTCTGTTCTAAGCTGACATGCAAATTCCCTTCCATCTTTGCCGACACTAATAACACTGCCTCACCAGGACGTCCTCACTCCAGGTACTACGGTTGTCCTCACAAAAATTATTCATACCTGCGTAAGTATTTCACACAGTGGAAGCACTTTACAAACAGTTACTGAGTAAGAATCATAGGCTGAGCCTTGTAAGGCTTCTCGTCCTCGTTTTAAAGCAGTAGAGGTGAAATGACTTGCTCAAGGCCATGACATAATTTGGCGGGCAGAACCGGGATTAGAGCTCAGGCTTTCATGCCTCACACCTCATTACTGTACATCGCTCTGTCTCTCAGGTTGAGAAACTGGGAAGGTTTGGTAATAGATTTCCCCTGTATTGCTTCATGTTGCCATGGTTTAGATGAGGTGTCAGAATGAAAGCTGGTCTACACTCTGTGAACATTATTGATCCCAGTTCACTTTTGATCAGAGTTTGAACCCAGCTCCAAATCCGCCCCTTTTCAGGGCTATCTCCTGTGTCTCGGTGATCGCTGTGCTTTCGCTGCTGCACTGGAGGTTGATTAAGCTCTTTGGAATTCCTATGGATGAGAGGTTCTATGTAAACATAAAAATAACACCAATGTTTTATGCTGATCCTTTTTCATTCCGAACACTTTGATATTATTATTGTTGTTACTATCACTATTATTGTTCCTTTTTCCCTGAACATCTTCCTTTGTTACTAACTCTGCTCTCTGTCAAATAAATTGCTTGCTAAATGGCCCTATCCCTACAGAAAGACAAAGGAGAAGTAAATCCATCCTGCTGCTGTTATTAATAGGCTATTAAAAGATCTATTTGAAACAATGCTACGTGTTTGCTGCAAATCTCCACAAAGAGAAAACATTTGCAGAATCTCAAGGCGTGTAGGAGATGCACCTGTGTGGGTAATTCCCAAACAGCCAAATTGTGCGGTAATAAAGCGTCTTTGTAACGTAGCTGATTCTTTTAAAGGTGATTTGGAACAAATGCATTTTCATTACGCCTGAATTTCATTTAATGTGTTTTTACAACACACGTTTGTGGCGTACGGATCCAGAAAGCAAGCAAGCTCTGTCTAAAAGCACGTTTGATTACAAAAGTGTACCCTCGTCCGCGCCTAATAAACAAACAAACAGATCAGCTTGATCTGTTATGCAGATAGCACCCATACGTAAGATGTGTTGGGAGCTAAACATGCATTTTCTGTGCAGAAGTTTTCCTTGTAGAACGCACTGAGAATTCCTGTGAACTGTGTACAGCACTGAAACTCTTTTATGTAGCCTGTTTCCCCGGCTGATAGCTAAAAGAGGTTAGGCTGAATCTCAGTGGATCAATTAACAGAGGGACCTGTCCTTCAACAGAAGAAGATCTATTTCAGGATTTGCATATCACTGAAAAAAATTACAAAGCTGAGATAAATACAAGCCCGATAATAACTCACTGCAGGCTTGGCTTCATTCCTAGATTTCCTTGGCTGTTTGTCCTAATAAAGTGTCTCCATGGCACTTAGGGCAGGAAGGTTATTAGTAGCTGTCAATCAAAAGAAGGAGTATGCATCGGCAGGAGGAGGAAGAGAAGAGAGGTGACATTCATCCTCTTTTCTCACTTATATTGGGTATAAAAGTCATTCAGAGCAAGTGGTTAAAAAGGGACAGGTCCCTCTTCATCCCCCATGGAAAAGAAGAAGAAGAAGAAAGAAAAAACTCACCAACCCCTGCCTCGGTGACTCACAACTTATTAATAAAATGGAATATATCAATCACTTATATTTATATACATATCCTTATTCATTCTGGGATGTTTATTAGCACCAATGAATATGAAGGACATATACAAAAAGAGCAGGATAAAGACTCCTGACAAAACACTTTTGATTGATGCATTAGTATGAATAAATGATAACTTTAAACAGCTCAAACTTCAGATGAGACTTTAGCACTGTATAAAGGGATGCATTTCACCTTTTAGCTAACACGGTTCTGGCAGTGGACCTCTTTAAAAATCTGGTACAGGATACACATTTCTTACTTCATTTTAATCAGATACTGTGATTTTAACTTTACCAGGCTGAAACTCAGAACTGATACATACACCAATTAATTAATACTTTAAAGGTCTTTAATTTACTGTACCACTTTCTTAATTAAAGTATATCTGCTGCTAGAGCACATCATCTCTATATATGCATATTTTCATAAGTAACAGAGTCCATAGAGTGCTAATTGATATCCTGGTCTCCAGACAATACTTTACTAAATGAAATGACAATTATAACCAATTAAAATTCACTTTACATACCACTTCACCTATTTTGTATGTATTATGCATGAAGACAGAGAGTACATTGCCTCACTGCTCAGGATCTGCGTGCGTCTATGCAGCTGATGGACAGCTCCAAGGTATTCCTTTCAGCAAGCTTTTCACCAAGGGTCATTTTCTGGGCTCATCTAAAACTTATACTTTCCTGTTAGACAGATACAACAGCTAATAAAAACTATTTATTGCTTTGTTAGGAATGATTATTGTTGTTATTATTTTATTGTTGTTACTACTATTGTTTCCTTTGACAAATGTGTATCGAGCTCATACTTTCACCATCATCTTGCTATGAAAAAAGTTTTTTAAAATAGCATGGTGCCTAATTAGAAAAGCTAAACTTCCACTCTCAGACATTGTGTGCAACATATAAATGGCACAGCACTGCACTCCTACTGAGAAGAGTGTGGGAGTAATGCAAAGGAATGAAGTCAGTGGGAGAGGAGTGTTTGGAACAGGCACCTCAGCCTCAAGAGTGCTTGGCTAAAAAGAGACATTACACTTTTCTTGCAAGAAGAGCTGCTCCCAGTTGCCCTGCTCCCAGTTTCCCTGGACTTGTTTTTGCAAGCCTCCACAGTTGTGCAGGGGCTGTCCCAGCTGGAACAGTTGCACTCTGACCTGCTTTCACACCTGTGGTGGGAAGCAGGCATTGCTCTACTGGTTGTGATGGGACCTGCCCTTTGATGTGTATCTTCTGCTATAGGGGCAGCTCCCAGTAGCACTTAGCTGTATCCTGATGCACAGGGAGGACTTGTAGACCTGCCCTTCAAGCAGCACCTGCAGCTCTGCTGCAAAGTCACTTTGCACAGTAGGCTCTGCAAAGGGGCAATGGGATTCACTGCACTCATGCCACTGATGGACAACCCCAGCACTTCTACAAACAAGTGGTAGACTCAACCTTTGGGGCTTGGTTGACTAAAAAACACAAAGATCTTACAAAAAAACTACAGAGTTTACATAAATAGTGGTGAACATTATTAAAGCTTGTAAACTCCACAAGTTTCTCACCTCTCCATACCCATTCACTTCTTCTTTTGTATGTATACACTCAGGAAGACAAGGCTTTTGACGTGAGGAAGGGAAAAGTTAAAAAATAAAGACCTAGACCTTAAAAACCCACTTTGTGCTGAACACAGTATGTGTGTTTTTCCTCAAGATTTTTTTCCAAAAAGACCCTTAATTTGTCTTCCATCTCTGCAGACCAGTAATACAAGCCTATAGGAATTTCCCAGACTGACTTTCCCCAGTTTGTCCAGCTTGGAGGAATCTTGGACATTTTCCAACAAGGTGTGCCAACCGGTAAAGACTGCCTTCTAAAATCTGTGTTCTCTCAGTGAATCTTCTGAATGCTGGATAGGTTGAAAACCACAGAGCCATATCACCTCCTCCTGTTATCATAAGCAGAGGAGAAGGATTAAAGAATAAATGTGGGTCATTCCCACACATTTTTGTAAAGAAGTATGTGATTTCTATCCTGTCACAGAGATGAAGTTTCTTTTCTGAGGGGGATGCCATGAAGCCTTTTAAACATGTTGATTATTCATTCAAAAAGGCAGTTATGCTGTTACTATTAGCTTCAACCACAGGCACTCTGGTAGCATGGATCTAGGAGCTACGTACCTGAGTAAGTCCCTGCCAGGGATTTATTCTGAGAGAAAAATAAACACTTAATTCAGTTAATGTACTAGTGGGCTGAAACAAAAACAAAACAAGGAGCATTTGAAAACCACTTCTAAACTGCAGGCAAAACTTACTCAATCTGGAGAAACACAAAAGGACAAGTTTAATTCACCCCATGTAAAAACCACAAGGAAAAGCCCCAGATATACAAGGATTAATCACATGTTTTTGCATAACTGATCCAAGCTGATATCTCTACCCCCTTCAAAGTGGAGAGACTTGCAGCTGTTGTTTTTCCTTGTGGTAATGTGGAGACCATTCAGTCAGTCTATATGTGTCTTGGCATCAGCAGGCAGTTTAAAGTCCAGTTCCCTGTTCTGTGTGCTTACAAACCAGTCTTCCTTTTCCAGTGTGTCAGCTCCTACCACTGAACTCTCCATTTGGACAAACAGTGAAATTCAGATGAAACCTCTTTCTTTGACTGATTGTTGAAGTGCTACTTTCTCTGTCCATTCACTGTTCTCCCAGGGCAGGATGGCTGCTGTGTTCAGCTTCAGTGACAATGTGCCTCCTCTCTGATAAAAGCAAAGCGAAGGAGGAGCTGGAAACCTGAGTGAGAACCTCCAAACAAATAGTGCCAGTTCACAGAGTACCCATTTTCAGCATGTCCTTTCCTACCACCATGAAACATAGAATCATAGAATCATAAGGGATTTGGAAGGGACCTAGAAAGATCATCCAGTCCAATCCCCCTGCACAGCAGGATCACCCAGACCAAGTCACACAGGAACACATCCAGGTGGGTCTTAAACATCTCCAGTGAAGAACTCTTTTCATTTCAGCAAATAATGAAATTCAGACTAAACCTTCCTTCTGCTGATCTTTGAAGTTCTAATCTGTTACTCCATTCACTAATTTCCCAGGGAAAGATATGTCACCTAACACAGAGACATGAGTCTCTCTCTGAACAACAGGACGAAAATGAAGAAGGAGGTGCCAGGATGTGAAACTGGAAGCTCTAAACCCATTTTTCCAGGTTTCTGCAGAGCCCAAAACAAGTAGTTCTACAGTTTGGGACATAACCCATCACCCAAACTGTAGTTCTTGTTTTGAGGTGAACTCACTGGTGTCTGAGTAACTTAGACTGGCATCTTTCCAACGAAATTCTGATAGTCTCATGCCAGCTTGCAGGGGCAGTAAGGACCTATCTCAGTTTATCTTTTCCACTACTAGACCAAAACTGAGTATGAATTAATAAAAAATGTCCATGTGTTTAGAACCAAACCCCAAATCAGGCTTTAAAAATATTCAGATTATGAATCTGGGTATTTTGAAACACGCTGTTCAGTCTGTAGTACTGACACACGTGAGCGGCGCGTTCGATTCACAGCATCGCCAGCGTGATTTTATGAAAATTGGGTGTCTTTGATTTTCTTATACTAAATAGAAAGAAGGTTTTTGTGTAAAATATATGAACTATTCAGGGAGACTCTAACTACAAATATTCCTTGAAGACATTTTTTTCCTTTTAAACATAGTTTAGGAGTGAAAAAAAGTCTTTAAAGTGATTCACTTGGAGACAGAAATATTTCACTTAAAGAAAGAAGGAGGGGAAGACAAGAAATGACAGCCAAAGGCTCAGGTTCTCGTTTTAACACTGGCACCAAAATGCTCAACGTTACTGTTTCAGAATTACTCCAGACAGTTGCTTTTCATCCCAATATTTCATTTGGAATCATATACTTCTAGTGTGACTTGGTCTAGGTGATCCTGCTGTGGCAGAGGGATTGGACTAGATGATCTTTTGAGGTCCCTTCTAACCTCTAATGATTCTGTGATTCTATGACTCTATGATTCTAGATTTCTCTATTGAATAATAGAAACTGTACAATTTGTTTTGTCAGTGTTAAATTTAATGCTGATTTAGACTGAAACATTACTTTGTCATCAAAATAATTTCTACTCTCGTATCTGAATTTCAGGAGCATCTACTTTTCTAATCTATTTCCAGCAAAACACGCTGGGCATTTCTCAGATGCAAAAATAACTTTTGTCTAACTTTATTTTGCAGTTACCAAGATTGATTTTTCATTAAGTGGTTGCTCTGGGTTTGCTTTTTTTTAAACTGTGGTTGATTTTTTTTTTTCATTTACAAAAGTTGTTTTGTGCAGTAAATGAAGTGCCAACACAGACAAATGTAACCAACATTAAGCTGCCCAATAGAATTCAACAAACTGCTCAGGTCATTAATATAATTTGTTTTGGCACTGTTACATTTCCTAGTGCTACTCTGAGTAGTTTACTGGGCACATCAATTTGTTTGCAGCTATTGTGAAATTGGATACCCTGGCTTTCATCCAAAGCACCCTCTCGATTTGCATATCTTTGTTATCATTTCAGGTTCTCAGAACATACTGTGGACTATCACACCATCTGCACCAAGATCCTCACATCCAAACACAAATTAAAAATGAAACTGTAAAATTTGCAAGGAAACAATACAGACCTTTTATCTCATTCTCCCTCTGTTCATTTTCAAAAGAGAAACTTGCTTGTAGCCAAGCATAGCAAAAAAGGCTTTTATTAATTGGACTGGCATCAAGCATGCATACATAAAATTGTTTATTTTTTCCCTATAAAGGGGTTGCCTGACATAAAAGGGTCTTTGAAGATGACATTCAGATTTTGACATTTGCATGATATTGTATAAATATCAGAGGTAGGAGACTTTTCTGACAAACCAGATGGGTCAAAAAAAGCACTTCCAGAGATAGATATTAGTCTTTTACTTAAAGGAACTTAGCTTCTCCTCAAAGCTGTGAATTATTACAGAGAAAAACATATTTTTCCCAAACCAATACTTATTTAATTCTTCTCAATCCAAGTACTCTGGCCTTGAGGAAAATATAAAGTTATGCCATTTCTTTTGAGGAGGGGGTTGCAATTCAATTAAGATCACAGAATATAATTGAATATTGTCTTTTGAGTGCCACAGAGATTAAATCTTACTGCAGAATTTACTGCTTCTTCATGGAGTTAATCTTGATTTTAAGCGTGGATTCAGAATGTTTTCTGAAATACAAAATCCATTTTAGGCCTTAATTCACCAATTTTGGAATTATGTAGAGAGACACTCTTCCTTTTAGCTTTGTTGAAGGATGAGCTTTGATAAGAACCAACAGGCCCAGTGTTTGTCAAGCTTGGCAGAGAAGAAGGAAGAAAGGAGAAACATCTGCAAATCTAGAACAATTGTGCAAGCACTGATCGAGAAGGTTTGCTGACCAGCAAAGACTTCAAATGAGGAAAGAGGGAACCTCCTGCTTTTCATCGTGGAAAGGAACAGCACAAATCTAACTTATACATTGACCTTTATCGACAAAGAATGAGCTGCTGTCAGCGAGCAGTGCACAGGTACCACACAGCTTCATTGAGCAGGTTGGGAGAATGATCCGAATACCCTCTCTAAGCATGTTGCTTTTGATGGTATGTTGCAGCACTGCTTATCAACCTCCACAGTGGGAGCTTGCAGTGAAGACAAAAGAAAAGAAGAGCACAGGAAGGGAGAGAAAGGGTGCAAGAGAGACAAGAGGAAAGGAGAAAGGAAGAAACTACTTAAACCCCATCATCATTTACTTGCCATGCTCAGAGGATCGTCATGCCCATATATTTTTAAGATTCTCATGTACCACACATAACTGACAGATGAATAAAGGCAGATTCTCAGAATGAGAACAGATTCTCTGAAACTCCTTTTCTTTCATCATTCCACTATTAGTGTTGATACAACTCTTCCCCTGCAGTGAATTTGTTACCTTCATTCAAATAACTTACTTGTGTCAAGCAATGTTCACTCTCAAGTATTTTACCTCAGAATCATAGAATCATGGAATCATTAGGGATTGGAAGGGACCTTGAAAATAACACTCCATTGGCCTCAAGAAAAAGTTAAAGCTAACCTGTCTTATATGTGCCTTTTGCTTTTAATTCCATCAATGTTACAACACCCTACATGTACGGCCAGAGAGTTTTCCTTCTCTGACTGTTCCTTGTGTCACCTTTAATTACATGAATCAGTAATAACTTTTCACTTCCTTTCAATTCTAAATTGGTCACCTGTTCTGTGTCCCTTCCCCAATCTTCTTCAGCCCATCCTTCAGCCACCAACCTTAATCTCATTTTTATAAACACTTCCACCGTCCAGATCCCTTACAAATTCCACTCATATTTCCCCATTTCATTAGACAGACTACTCTAAATTAATGATAGATACCTGGATAGTCACTGACTAAAGCCAAGCTGCCTCAGTTGCATCACTTTAAATCCATAAAAGAAAACGGTGTTACTCTTGTGGCTGTTTTTCAGTCATTTCAGATTTCTGCAATGAACCTCATCCTGCAATAGCTGATTGCTTTACGAGTTAAATAACAAAGCAATAATTAGCACACAGCTAGATTAACCTCATCTGTGAGTAGGGTTGGTGAGAATTCATACCTTTGCCAACTGTCATTAATAGTGCTCCACAGGGATAACACACGTACACAAGAGATTGTGACTTCTGTTTTCAAACATAACGTGTCAAATATACTGTGAACTTCAGTAAATAGTAAGGACTTCCCCTGAATCACAGAACCACGGAACATTAGGGACTGAAGGGACCTCAAAGGATCATCTAGTCCAACACCCCCGCCAAAGCAGGATCACCTAGATCGAGTTGCACAGGAACATGTCCAGGCAGTTTGTAAACTTCTATGGGCACCTCTCCTGATCCCCACAACTTACCAAAGGTGATGGAGAGACACCCAGCAATGACTTCCACTGTCTCCCTTAGCACTTGCAGGTGCATCCCATCAGGACCCATGGATTTATGTGCATCCAGTTTGCTCAAATGATCCCTAACCTAGTCCTCATCGACCAAGGCAAATTCCACCTTTGTCCTGACTTCCTGTGGGGCCTCCTCAGGACAGCCTCCAGTAACATAGAAAAAGGCAAACAAGGAGCTCAGTGTCTCTGCTTTCTCTGTATCCTTTGTCACCAGGGCTCTCACCTCATTCAACAGGGGACCTGCATTGCCTCCAATGTTATTTTTATCTGCAATATATTTGAAGAAGCCCTTTCTGTTGCCTTTGACATCTCTTGCAAGGTTTAATTCCAAAGAGGCCTTGGCTTTCCTAGTTGCATCCCTACATCCTCTGACTAGAGCCTTGTAATTATCCCAAGAGGCCATCTGCTCCTTCCATGATTTATAGACTTTCCTCTTCCTCTTGAGGAAAGTTCTCTTGTTTAACCACACAAATCTTCCGGCTCTCTTCCTTGGCTTCCTGTCTGTTTGCATGCTCTGATCTTGGGCTTGAAAGAAGTGATCTTTAAGATAACCAACTCTCTTGGGCCCCTTTACTTGCCAGAACCGTGTCCCATGGGATTTCCCCTAGCAATTGCTTGAAAAGGCCAAAGTTGGCCCAACTGAAGTCCAGGGTTGTGATTGTGCTTGGCATGCTGTTCTTGCCACATGAGATCCTGAAATCCACCATCTCATGGTCACTGCAACCAAGGCTACTCTGAATCTTTGCTGCTTCAGTAAGACCCTTCTTATTAGTGAGTGTAAGATCCAGCAGCGTTCCTCTCCTAGTGGACTCCTCTACCATTTACATCAGGAAGTTATCACCAGTGCACTGGAGGAATGTCTCAGACTGTGGATGGCCAGCTGAGTAGGTCTTCTAGCAAATATCAGGGTGATTAAAATCCCCCAAGAAAACCAGGGCCTATAAGTGTGATGCTGCTCTCAGCTGCCTGTAGAAGGCCTCATCAATATCCTTGTCCTGATCTGGTGGCCTGCAATAGACATCCACAACAGCCTGCCCCTTAATCCACATCACAAACTCTCAACTCTCCCTTCATCTGCCCCTGGACAGAACTCCATACATTCCAGTTACTCTGTCATGTAAAGAGCAACTCCAGCACCTTGCGTGCATTGGTGTGCAGGCAATTCAGAGAGCGAGCTCAGCCCTCCGATTGCACCCTAGGAAGGTGGAAGGCCTCCTGGTCTTCATTTTCATTATTATTTCTTGATAAGGCTGAAACCCACTTGTATATTCAACTACTGGAAACAGTGGGGTGGGGATAGAATTTTTACACATTTAGCATTGGTTTTTGCAGTCATTCAGAAAGTTCATTGAGTTAAACTGTTGCTGAGCTTTGAGTGCTTCATGACAAACCAGAGGAAGGTATATTTTGTCTAAAGCTGCTGAGATATTATAGTAGGAAGGTTGGAAAACACAGCGGTGGAATTTTCCCCAATATTGGATCATAAAATCATAGAATCATTAGGGATTGGAAGGGACCTCGAAAGATCATCTAGTCCAATCCCCCTGACACACCATGATCACCTAAACCAAGTCACACAGGAACACATCCAGGTGGATCTTAAACATCTCCAGTGAATGAGACTCCACAACCTCCTTGGGCAGCCTGTTCCAGTGCTCCGTCACCCTCACTGGGAAGAAGTTCCTTCTGATATTCATGTGGAACCTCCTATGTTCCAGCTTGCACCCATTGCCCCTCGTCCTACCACTAGATAACATTGAGAAGAGCCTGGCTCCTGACACCCACCTTTCACATATTTGTAGATGTTAATGAGGTCACCCGTCAGTCTCTGCTTCTCCAACCTGAAGAGACCCAGCTCCCTCAGCCTCTCCTCATAAGGGAGGTGTCCTACTTCCATCATCTTCATTGACGATCACACGCTAATATTTAAGGCATTTCCATTTAGCTACCTAGTGACACACAGGGAAAGGAAGTAGGCAACAACACTTGCTACCAGCCTCAATAAACTGCTACTTATTTGCACATCACTGCATTGGTGGTTGATCTGCACAAACCTCAAGCAAGGCTGAAGCTTGGGTGCCTGGGCCCATGGAAAGACTAAGCGCTGCACCACAACACCCTGAGATCAGAAAGTTCACTGTCACTCAATACTTCTGAAACACTCTCTAATAATGGCTTATCCTAATGAAAACATGAGACTGGTTGGCGTCAGCTCGTGTTATTTGTCTTCTAAGTACCAGTTGCATGAGTTAAACCAACCTGGGATTAATTGAAGCACTGCAGAACACTGTTTCAATACACTTTTAGGTGTTTCATTCCTGATTAGAATTCTTTATTGGTGCTCCCTGTTTTCACTTCCTCACCTCCTTCTCTGAAACACACTCGGTCTTTGATTGTGCCCTGCTACTTTAAATAAACAGATCTCCATTAGAAGGAGGTCAAATCACATATGCTGGATAAATGCCAGTTCAGGAAATTACACTCTGCTTAACTAAGTAGCCCTTACAGACTTAGCTAAGGGAAAAACTCAGGGAAAGATGTGCTTTGCTTTTGGTCCAGAACCCTACATTACCATGTAGGGGTATAGCTAGTCGCAACTAAGCAAAGTGCTCAAAAGTTGAGCCTCTTTTATCAGTACTTACAAAAAACCGCTTTGAGTTGTTGTCAGTGAATAATTTAGTGAATGTACAATACTGAAATAGCAGAAATTCTAAGTTTTTTAAAAAATTTTTGCTAGGCCTATTCACTCGTGGCTAAGGCCATACTTTATAATCTCCTCAATTTTGGAAATTCTCAAAGATGAGATTTACTCCATCTGCTTGATATGAAGAACTTCATAGAACATCATCAAAACCAGACTTGAAGTCTGAAGTGAAAATGAAGCAAATATCATAGGATGTGATACGAGCACATATATTCTGACTGAAAAACTTCCCTTTACATGTATTTTTCTGACTGTTTCTAAAGGCATTTCTAGACTATTCATTATACATTGAAGGGAGTCTTTCTAGGTTTATTAGAGCAATTTTTTACTGTGCAAGGATCAGTCTGCTCAGACTGCAAGTTACTGATAGTTTGGGGGGGTTTTGATTAAGATTTGGTAGCTAGATCTTATTTTGACAAAGCCCTTGAACTTAATTGTGTGGTACTGTACTAGCAACAGGGATTGTCTGGATAGATAGAAAGTGAACAGGGATATAGGTCATATTCTGATGGCCACTAAAATATTCTTTATTTTCCCCATAGTGTTCCTTTATCTAAAGGAATTTGCAATGGTGTGGGAACTGAAAGATCAGTTATTTTAGACTTTCTTCTTACTTAAGCAGTGATGCTACATATTAAGTAAGTTCAAAAGCAATAATGAAATAATAATCTCTTTTAGAAAGCCTGGTTTGTGCTATATTGGGAAATTATGCCTTATGAATATAACTAGACCTCCAGTATGTTAAAACAAAGTCTAAGATAACTGGTAGTGTCTTTCAGAAAAGAGATGCAAGCATAAGCATTTAGATTTTAGTCCACAAAATGGAGTTAATAATTTTTACAGAATCTTAATTCTTCATAATGACTGAGACAAGCAACATAAAAATCTACAGTCATTGTTGATAATTCATATGTTGAGAGGCTTGAAAACATTCTGTGTCTTCTGCAAAACCAATTCATATGCAACAGCAGTTAAAGAAACCAAAACCAACCAACCAAAGTGTCAGTAGAGCTGCTTATACCCAGCTGCTTTTCACTGATGGACAAATCTGCGGGCAGAATCCGATGCACAGTGGTAAACTTTTCCAGGGAACATATTCTCACATATTATTACATTCCATGAACTTTTTTCCTATTAGTGTTATAGAGAAATTTTATCTGCTTACAATGGAGAGAGCCTGGTCTATAAATTTGTCAAGTGGCATGCACACCTATGGTGCTATATAAGTACATAAATAATAATTGTAATTAATGTGTCTCAGCTTCCTGATCTGGAAAGGATTAATTAGTTGAGGAGGATTAATTAGATATTGTTAGCACAGTACTTTGAAGATGTAAAGTGCTATATATATAAGTGCTAAGTACTACTGCATCGTGATTTTCGTGTTCTTTGTGCTATACTTAGTAGCTTACAAGTCCTAAGATTTCGTTTGCTGGAATATTTGTGAACGTGGATGTGTCTGTCTTAGGGACTCTGAGTCCACATAGTCATGTTTGCATATAGTTTTACATTAAAGCCTTGTGTAAACAGGCCTGCTTCAGTTTATAATTGTTGAAACCACCAGGGTCACATTGGCAACAAAACGTAGGCTTCATGGTTGCGGGCATCTGGTGTACAGTTTTAGACAAATAAATACTGCTTTGATGAAACAAAACTTACACAAACTAAAGAGAACGGTGCTAAAGACAATTCCCAAAGGGAGGGAAAAGTAGGTTTGAGTTGCAGGAGGTTTCAGAGACTCATAGATGTTGTCCTAGTAAGTACTAGGTCACAATTTCCAGTTACCTTAGTAAAATGCCCTTTTCCTTTTACTTACATGACTTTTGCTCCATGAAAATAGATACCAACAAGGGGGTTAGCACACAAGTGAAGGGAGACCTGTAAATAAAAGAAGCAAAAATAGAAAATGTGGCTAAAGTTTCTAAAAATGTGAATCAGCTTTTACAATGTGCTCTGGAACAAAGTGAGTTGTTTTTACAAACTAGGGGTAAGGACAGAAGGTCATTATGTGACTCCTTATTTTCTTAAATTATGTTAAACTTGAATGTGAAACCATTGAATGTTTCCTTCTGCAGCAGCACATTGTCCTGCAAAGCAATAGTCACCAGTCTTCTGGATGGTGCATTGGAGCAAGAGAGGATGAAAACAACTTCTACAAAGTTCTATACCTACCACCTAAATCTGCAATCTCACTACATTTCCCTCATCCCGCTACTTACGCTGAAGTACAAAGACAATCTTGGAAAGCCATGTGTAATGATTAACCCAGCCAGTGAGGAACAATGATGCCAAAGTAATTGCAACAGACAAAAGGGTTTCCTTGGTACCGAGAGCAGAGTGTAGTATAACTCTATTCACGGTGTGCAGAACACATCAGGGAATGATAAAGGTAAGGCCAGTGGAAAATAACATTTTACTTCCATTTGGCAACCTAGAATGCCGTGCAGCAATTAATGAATATCCTGAATCAAGGCTATTGACACCCTGCATTAAAGCTTGAGTCAAACATCTTAAAGCAGAGGCATAATGAGGCATCTGGTTTCAAATAGTTATCAAGAAGCCTTTGTGACAAATAGGACAATGCCTCCTGAGGGCAATCCATCCTGTAGTAAAGCAGGTAGGATGACTCTTCAAGCTATTTGCCTCTCTCTGCTGACTGGAGGTGTCTAGGATAAACAGAGTAGATGTTTGTATTTTACATGGACAAAGCTGTGCAGGTGAGCATTACACTGATATAACCATGCCTGGTGTTGGTGGCATAACTGTTTGGCTTCTGCAAAGGAAACTGCAGTGAACCACACCAAATCTAAAACTGTCTGTTATTTGCCTATACTGGTATTTGACCTTTGTTGTAGACAAACTTTGCTGTAACTACAGGCGACTCTAGCTGGGTAAAGAATATAGAATCATTAGGGATTGGAAGGGACCTCGAAAGATCATCTAGTCCAATCCCCCTGACACAGCAGCATCACCTAGAGCAAGTCACACAGGTAATGTTGGCAAGATAATCACAGTAACCATGTCTTTTTTTACTATGTGTTACGAACTGGACTTAAATTCCACAGAATCTAATGACACGTAATGAACCATTTTCCAATGCCTTCTAGCAGTCCTAACTGTGATAAACTGGAAGGTTTGAGGAAACGTGATGAGTACTCATATCATACCATACCAGTGGTGTCATCTTAGAAATAGTGGAGTTAAAGAGAAACCTTCTCTGGAAGACAAATTAGCAGTACTTTCCTCTCTTTGGTGTTTGACAGTGTTCAGCACAAATTTATTAGATTTTCATCTATCATATATATATCAATATATATCATATATATTTCATATATTTTTCTGTCTTCTTCTATGTCTCATGTGGGCAATAGACTTATCAGAGGACCTTGATGCTGCAGCTGGAAGTGTTACTGCTGAGCTTTGGTTGATATTCTCAGCTGGTGACCTGATAGAGGGCATTGATGCCAGGTCTTTCAAGAGGTTTACCTGCAAAAAAATAAACTGAGCTAAATAATAAATAATAAATTAAAAAGCATTAAGTACAATTGCTGTTTTTAACCTTCCTTAATTGAGGAACATGCATTTAAATAATTACCTTTTTACAAACATGATTTAATCACATCTGTTATCACCACAGTTTCAGTGTTTGGTGGTTTGTTTTTATTTTACTTTAAAAATCTCTGGACGTCTATCTGTCAGTAGAGTGCTACTGCAAATGGCATCTCTGTAGTTAAGTCTTGTAGCTTTTCCTTGGCCTCTTTCTGGAGCTTTTCAGTTTCCACCTCAATTTATTTGTTTTTAATATTTTATAGTTCTTCCAACTGCTTTCGTGTGCTCATCCCTCATACAGCTGCGCTGACATGCTTGTGCTTTGAAACATCAGGAAGTTAATTAGGGTGATGGAAGCACTGTTCAGCCTGGTCTCAGTATGACACACTTTGGCTTCAAGGAGTCATGTGGAAATTATCTCAGCTTTCATGAGCATTGTGATTTATTTTGAGTATTCCCCATTGGCTGATGTATATGTGGGTAGCAACACAGCTCTGACTAACTTCTTGGGATGGAGATTTTTAGATGCACAGAGCCTATTCATACCCTTACGTGAAAGGAAGAAACAGAGAACTCTAAAAGGCAAGGAAAAGTCCTCTTACTACATGTGTCCAGCTACTTTATGTAGTCCAGCTCACACTGAAGCCTTCATTGACTGCTAGTCAGTAATTATAATAATGATCTAATTGGTAAGAGTATCATCATCCTCTCTGTAAAGATTTGCACAGCTTTTAAGTTCCTGTGTGGGTTGTATTTAATAGTCAGTCATGAAATATGCAAATTCAGAAGACATTTGCTTCAAGATGTCTTGAAATTCATTGCAAAGTTTTAAAACTTCATCCTCAAACAAACCAGTGTAAACAACAAAACCCAGCCTTCACTGAAATAGTGCTTGACTTTTGTTTTTGCCAGCATATTATAACTCTGGGGACCAAATGCTCAGCCGAGGACAGGGTCAAAGTGAATACCTGTCTGACATGGAAAAGCACAGCACACCTCATCGGTACCAGTGTGCAACAGATTGGGCTTGTGCAGTGAAGGAGGAAAATCATAGAATCACAGGATGTGTCGGGTTGGAAGGGACCTCCAAAGGTCATCTAGTCCAAACTGCCCTGCAGCAAACATGGTCATCCTCAACTAGATCAGGTGGCTCTGGGCTCTGTCCAGCCTGACCTGGAATGTTTCCACGGATGGGACACCTACCACCTACCTGGGCAACTGGTACCAGAGTTTCACCACATTCATTGTAAAAACATTCTTCTTGATAGCGAGACTAAATTTCCCCTCTTTTAGTTTAAAACCATCACCCCTTTTAATGTAACAATAAGGCTTATTAAAAATACTGTCCATACCCATCTTACAAGCCCTCTTGAAGTACTGAAAGGCCACAGTAAGTTGTCCCTGGAGTCTTTCTTTTCTCCAGACAGAATAACCCCAGCTCTCTCAATCCCTTCCTCCCCTGTCAGCATTGATATTGAAGATTGCCCTGGGCAAGGTGCAGGATCTTGCACTTGGCTTTACTGAACCTCATGCTGTTGAGACAGATCCATTTCTCCACCTTGTCCAGGTACATACAGATGGCAACCCATCCTTCACACGTGAACTGCACCACTCAGCTTGTCATTTGCAGACTTGCTGAAGGTGCACTTGATCCCCCTGTCTGTGTCACTGGTGAAGATATTCAACAGTACGGACTCATGAAGGACACCTCGTAGACTTCAGTATGAACTCAAAATTTATGAAAATCAAAGATTTTTAATGGTAAATGGATATTGTCACTATCAAATCTGTCAAGAACATATTTTTCTGAAGAACCTTGAGGTACAAAAACATTGGAAAGCAGAAGTTCTTTGTACCATTGCGTGTGAAATGGCTTTTTGCTCCTCCATTTTCAGCAACTGGTGACAATAAGTGCAACTGGTTCACGTGTTTTGGGGGAGGCAAACACTAACAACCCCTGTAAAAGAAGCAGATACGGAAGCAGACAGATAACATTACTCAACAGGGACACATACACATGAGAAAAAGAAAAGATACTGAACAGTGTGCTGCCCAGGGGAGTTGTGGAACCACCTTCTCTGGAGACATTTAAAACCCACCCGGATATGTTCCTGTGTGACTTTGTCTAGGTGGTCCTGCTCTGGCAGGGGGTTCGGATGAGATGATCTTTAGAGACCCCTTCCAATCCTTAATGTGCTGTGATACTGTGATTAGGTGATTGCTACGGTCTGCAGGTACTGGGCCAGTACCTTTTGTTGCCAGTGCTAGAATCATCTACCCTAGAGAACACTTCTCTCTTCCTTGCTCAGACAGTATTACCCTGCCACTAGCTCGGAAAATGCTTTTGTTTCTATATTGAGAGACTGAATATTTGGGATACTATTCACTAGTATCCAAAAACATTCAAACCCACTCATCTTTGCACCTTTAGGCCAGCAAATATTTCCAAAATCTATCTTCATGACAGTGAGATAACATCTGCTAGCGACACAGCAGAGGAATAATACGAATTTCCCAGTCTGAACTTGCCAAAAAAGCAAAAATGTGCAGAATTTAGAGTTGCTCTGTCTTAAAAATGCACAAAGGTAGAGCCCAGCTTCCCTTTTGCTAAGTATGGGAGGCATTCTTTTTTTTCTCAGTTCTAGCAACATGAGTAAGTTCTTCCCCAAAAAAAAATTCCCAAACAAATATTTTCCCCTGAAAATAATAAGGTCTCAAAAGAATATACTGCTCCTTGTTTACTTTGCTTTGTAGGTTCCAGAATGAATATATGAATTTCAGTGTTTTCCTGGGTAATGCATATACACCTTGTGTGCCCACATCCCCTTAAGATTTAGGGCCCTAGTTCAAGCTGTAAAATTGACAGGAAGGCGATGCCACATAGAAAGACTTTAATTCTCTCTATAATGAAGAAAGGGAGCTAGTGTATTTAATTTTGGAATCATATTTTAGCAGGAGCAACAAGGTTTCTATTGACCCAGCAGATTCTTGTCATATCTAATTTACTGATACAGAGTTTTGTAAATACAAACATATATATAAATGTGTAAGTTTCATCTATAATTGTGAAGCATAGATAAAAATAATTTGACATTGAAATTTACACTTAAGAAGTAGTACACTTCATTGCAATCAATTTTTCATTATGTTGTTGAGATCAATAGCTACAAATAAGATATAAAAACTGTATTATTGATGTGGCACATGCCAGCATAAAATGTACAATTTTCTGTAGTGTTTCAGTGGAGAAAAATTGCATTATATCATTTCCAGCATTAGAGATATTGGCCTGTTGAGAATGCTTCTTAAAATCAATGTACAGTAAACTACACTCAGGCATATTTTGTAAAACTGTGAAAGGTCAGAGAATTTATGGGGGTTTGAAAAAAGACAAAATCACCTTGTTGTGTAAGTATTTTTCTAAAATCCTCGTTGGTAAGGGGACCACTCAACTCATAGGATTAGGAAAAGAATGCATGCTCTCTGATTTCTAGGCATCAGCCTAGACTAAGCTGATGCTGACTTGGGTTCTACCTCAGGATAATGCTTTTGCCTGGATGCTGTGACTCAGATCAGCTCAGTACCAAGAAGCACTGATGAATCCATACTGCAGCAGCCTGATATTGTTCTTGGTCTAAGATGCAGCTCTTGATAACAATAAGTGCAGATTATAGAAAAGTGCTGACTCAGCACACTGCTGGTCTGTCCTGGAACACCCTACATCAGAATGAAGAACACCTCTGCCTGTATCTCTAATCCAAAGGAGGACACCTACTGCCTATGTCTCTCTTTAACCCAAAATTTAATCCCACTATCACACCATTTTGCCTTCCTGAATCAAGACGTCATTGCAGTTGCTGATGTTTTCCCATCACAAGATAGACCAGGAAAGGTACAGAACTAGTAGTCTCAAATAAAAGACAAGATTACAAAGATCAGATCTTTTATTTTTTTGTATTTTTTCTTGTCTCGGATGATGGCAAAACAATTTGGAGAGAAAATTATTTACCACTACAAAAGACGCTGGTGGAGCTTTTCAAGCAAGATGCCTGTGTTAGAGGTGCNGTTCACCTGTTTTGGGGGAGGCAAACACTAACACCCCCTGTAAAAGAAGCAGACACGGAAGCAGACAGATAACATTACTCAACAGGGACACATACACATGAGAAAAAGAAAAGATACTGAACAGTGTGCTGCCCAGGGGAGTTGTGGAACCACCTTCTCTGGAGACATTTAAAACCCACCCGGATATGTTCCTGTGTGACTTTGTCTAGGTGGTCCTGCTCTGGCAGGGGGTTCGGATGAGATGATCTTTAGAGACCCCTTCCAATCCTTAATGTGCTGTGATACTGTGATTAGGTGATTGCTACGGTCTGCAGGTACTGGGCCAGTACCTTTTGTTGCCAGTGCTAGAATCATCTACCCTAGGGAACACTTCTCTCTTCCTTGCTCAGACAGTATTACCCTGCCACTAGCTCGGAAAATGCTTTTGTTTCTATATTGAGAGACTGAATATTTGGGATACTATTCACTAGTATTCAAAAACATTCAAACCCACTCATCTTTGCACCTTTAGGCCAGCAAATATTTCCAAAATCTATCTTCATGACAGTGAGATAACATCTGCTAGCGACACAGCAGAGGAATAATACGAATTTCCCAGTCTGAACTTGCCAAAAAGGCAAAAATGTGCAGAATTTAGAGATGCTCTGTCTTAAAAATGCACAAAGTTAGAGCCCAGCTTCCCTTTTGCTAAGTACGGGAGGCATTCTTTTTTTTCTCAGTTCTAGCAACATGAGTAAGTTCTTCCCCAAAAAAAAATTCCCAAACAAATATTTTCCCCTGAAAATAATAAGGTCTCAAAAGAATATACTGCTCCTTGTTTACTTTGCTTTGTAGGTTCCAGAATGAATATATGAATTTCAGTGTTTTCCTGGGTAATGCATATACACCTTGTGTGCCCACATCCCCTTAAGATTTAGGGCCCTAGTTCAAGCTGTAAAATTGACAGGAAGGCGATGCCACATAGAAAGACTTTAATTCTCTCTATAATGAAGAAAGGGAGCTAGTGTATTTAATTTTGGAATCATATTTTAGCAGGAGCAACAAGGTTTCTATTGACCCAGCAGATTCTTGTCATATCTAATTTACTGATACAGAGTTTTGTAAATACAAACATATATATAAATGTGTAAGTTTCATCTATAATTGTGAAGCATAGATAAAAATAATTTGACATTGAAATTTACACTTAAGAAGTAGTACACTTCATTGCAATCAATTTTTCATTATGTTGTTGAGATCAATAGCTACAAATAAGATATAAAAACTGTATTATTGATGTGGCACATGCCAGCATAAAATGTACAATTTTCTGTAGTGTTTCAGTGGAGAAAAATTGCATTATATCATTTCCAGCATTAGAGATATTGGCCTGTTGAGAATGCTTCTTAAAATCAATGTACAGTAAACTACACTCAGGCATATTTTGTAAAACTGTGAAAGGTCAGAGAATTTATGGGGGTTTGAAAAAAGACAAAATCATCTTGTTGTGTAAGTATTTTTCTAAAATCCTCGTTGGTAAGGGGACCACTCAACTCATAGGATTAGGAAAAGAATGCATGCTCTCTGATTTCTAGGCATCAGCCTAGACTAAGCTGATGCTGACTTGGGTTCTACCTCAGGATAATGCTTTTGCCTGGATGCTGTGACTCAGATCAGCTCAGTACCAAGAAGCACTGATGAATCCATACTGCAGCAGCCTGATATTGTTCTTGGTCTAAGATGCAGGTCTTGATAACAATAAGTGCAGATTATAGAAAAGTGCTGACTCAGCACACTGCTGGTCTGTCCTGGAACACCCTACATCAGAATGAAGGACACCTCTGCCTGTATCTCTAATCCAAAGGAGGACACCTACTGCCTATGTCTCTCTTTAACCCAAACGTTAATCCCACTATCACACCATATTGCCTTCCTGAATCAAGACGTCATTGCAGTTGCTGATGTTTTCCCATCACAAGATAGACCAGGAAAGGTACAGAACTAGTAGTCTCAAATAAAAGACAAGATTACAAAGATCAGATCTTTTATTTTTTTGTATTTTTTCTTGTCTCGGATGATGGCAAAACAATTTGGAGAGAAAATTATTTACCACTACAAAAGACGCTGGTGGAGCTTTTCAAGCAAGATGCCTGTGTTAGAGGTGCTGGGAATTTTGGATTTATTGTTGCCAGGGGAACCCTAGAGGTTTTAAAAGATAAGACATATGAGCAGTAACAAAATGCATGGAAAGAGACTCGACCTCAGACATAATTATGAAGGAGCATAGTTTGTGAAGCCAAATCATGTAAAGATACCAAATTTGAAATGTACCTAGTTTCAAGGGAAAATGCTCTTTAGGATTAAAATGTCTTGGGAAAGCAATTATGTTCAGCCTCGTTACTTATTTCCTGTCTTTCTGACTCTTCCCACCTCTCAGACATATTCCAGAGTACATAACAAATATTATGCTGAACAATTAATGAACAGCTTTAACATTCACTGAATCAACAAATTTAGTAGTAAATAAGTAGACTGCTCCTCTCTGGCAATTCACCGTGTCATAACCATAATTGTGTTGACTTAACTGGTATCATACTTGATGACATTGTAAATACAGTTTTGTTTCTTTTTCTAATCAACTGGCTTCTAAAGCCACTGCAAAGAAAGATACTACAAAAATATAGCAGTCGGAGAAAACAGATCTTTTTTAAATGGATCATTCTTCTGGGCCTCGTACACGTCTTGAAAATATTCCTCTGAAAAAAGGGTAAATTGAGCACAAAATATGTGATGTCAAAACCAACAGCTCTTCATGGAGATGAAGATGCTTTGATTTATAAACTGGTAATCCATAAGCATATTTCCTCACAGTTCTAGTGTCTCATAGCTGATACTCAAAATCTCCCTCATTTTCAATTTAATGCTAATAAATAGATATGACTAATTCTTTGGGTGATCAGTATGAACTCATGTGTTGCTGTCCAAATTGATCACTACATGCCCTGGTTATCCTGGAGTTCACTAGTTTTATGGAATCAACTGTGTCTGCATGTGAAACTCAGATGCAATGTGAGGCCAACAGGCTCAGTGACAATAGAACCTACCTCAGGGAATCATAGAATCATTAGGGATTGGAAGGGACCTGGAAAGATCATCCAATCCCCCTGCCACAGCAGGATCACCTAGACCAAGTCACACAGCAACACATCCAGGCGGGTCTTAAACATCTCCAGTGAAGGAGACTCCATGCAGTACCTCAGTTCAACCGAAGCTGTGGTTCTGCCCCAGTTTAGGCTTAGGGAAAATTCTGAAGGAGCTGGCACATGATACTGGGCTCTTATTAAAATTGGTACACACATTTGTAGCAATGTTGACCGATTTACAAAAATGAGATAAATATTTGTTAGACATTACAGAGCCATCATTATCATAGCTGTGGTAAATAGCCTCATTTTAATGCACTTGAAACTGTTGCCTTGTACATTGATTGAGGTACTAACAAGACCGTTTGAAACAAAGTACGGATCAACATCACAGTGATTTTCATTAAAAGTGAGGTGATTTGTTTAGCTGTGCCACTGTGAATGTTAAAAAGTAACTCAGAACTACTGAACATAAACTCTACAATCATTGTGCAGTAGCTTTACCTGCTAAAGTGATAGGAATTTTAAATGCTCAGCCTATACATAGAATCATAGAATCATTAGGGATTGGAAGGGACCTCGAAAGATCATCCAGTCCAATGCCCCTGCCACAGCAGGATCACCCAGACCAAGTCACAGAATCAGTCAGGGTTAGAAGGGACCACAGGATCATCCAGTTCCAACTCCTCTGCCATGGGCAGGGACACCCCATCCTAGATCAGGCTGACCAGAGCCTCATCCAGCCCGGCCTTACACACATATAATGAGAACTGAGTGCTCAGCTACCTCATATCCCTGTTTTCTGCATTCATTTACAGTGTCTACCTTCTTCCAAGATACATTCTTCTTCCTACTCTTTTCACAACATATATTGTTTTTAATTGCTTTATTTTCTTCTGCTGTACCTCTTCTCCGAAGGTTTTGAATGCTGCATTCTCTTTCCAAAATCCTATTCTTCCTAACTTATTCACCTAGTTTCCTCAGCTTTGTCCCTAAGCCATTTCTTGGTGGTTTGCAGTGTTTCTTCTCAACATCAGATCTCCAAACCTAGAAGAGAACAGAACTCTACATCCATGACTAGAGGTGGCATTACCATCATTCCCAAGGTTAAAATGCATCAGTGAAAACTGTGGGTCTATTGGAGCCAGAAGGAGTTTTGACACAGTTTTCAATCAGATTGTGATTTCCTGCTGTACAATAAAGAGTTTGACTTAAGTCAAGATCCTTGTGGTCTAGATCACAACTAATCATTTTCTGTCATGCCTGATGCTAAACTGCTGATACGACTACCTCAGCACAACCAGACTTAAAGCATTGCAGTGGGAGTTGAACCCTAGATTCCACCTCTCATGCCTTTCAGGATGTTTTCTTTATGATCTCTGACGCAAAAGACAAGAGGAAAATGATTCCAGGTAACACTTACTCAAAGAGTTTAATTGTTTAACTTAAGTAAGCCTTATGAGGTGAACTTTTCTCCTTAGCAAGTTATTCTTTACGCACTGTTTTCCCTGTTAAGGTTATTTCATCTGAAGTTTCCTCAAATCAATTGGAGTTGCTAGTTCGAGATGGCATTCATGTCATGACTCAAATGCATAAAACATTTATGGAAAAATAAATATAAAAAATAACGTTTTGTTTCATTTTGCATCTAGAAGGCTCCTTGTATTTAAATATTTCCAGCAAACTATACAAAATACTACTGTTGCGCTAAGCTGCAAACACAAAACACTAAGTGTCTGTAAAGCCACACTTTCAGCTTGTTTCTCTTTTGTTAACACAAGATATTTCAAAAAGGTCATTTGCTGTAGCCAAAATTATAGGCAATTTTGCAATTTGTATTTTTTGAGGGCTTTCAGAAACTGTGCATTTCAAGATAAGACAAATGGGAAGATGCACAGATGTTCTGGATAGGAAGCATGATGGACGAGTAGGTCTATCTAAAAAAATCTCCAAATTTGTCCTTTCTTCACAGTCAACATCTCTTGTCATAGTTGTGAAAAATGTATGAATACTTGCAGATTATTTGAAGTTTCATTTTTCAGGGCTTGCATTTACCTACAAACTTCCAGCAGATCTGCCTACTAACGGATGCACATCCTTCTGACTATATATGTTATATGTCATACCATCCAAATTATATGTTTGCAATTCTAGCACCCATGGAATATGATCTACATGCTTCACTAAATCATTGTTCACAAGTCTCACCAAGTAAAAAATCAGTGAAAAGTTTGCATCCTGTATGTGGAACTAAAGTTCTAAACTTCCTCTTAGAAATAATGTTTGCTGTCAGTCAAAGGAAAGAATCATAGAATCACAGAATGATTAGGGATTGGATTATTCTTTCTCTTTGGTTATGTTAGAAAACAGCTGAACTAACAATACAAATAATGCAAGAAATAGAGGCTGCACTAGAGTCAGGTTGCAGGAGAATATGTGTTTCATTGTGGCAGAGGAAAGCTAGCAGAGAGTGGAGTTTTTTCTTCAGCTGTAGATCACACAGTCTTAAATAAAGTTATGTGTTCAAAATACACATTTAAAATGTCAATGACTTATTTTCCTTTGCCAGTTTGATATGATTAGCTCTAATGTGTTTGCAGATTGCCAGTGGATGGTAGAAATCTGCTGACCCTTGGGGTAAACGGAATAGACATTACTCTAAGATGCAATGATCCAAACCATAACTGGCTTATTCCATGATTTCTACTAGAGCAGACTGTGTATTTCATTCCGTCTCAATACACTAAAATTGCACCTGTTTAATTATCTTGTTATTGAATTGGATATAATTTCCCTGATTAAAACTCTCATGCACTCAATGTAGGGTCTGTATGAGACACTGAGAGCCCCTTGCAGGCCAGACTGACCTGATCAAAGCATGGCCAGCCAAAGGAACTGCATTAATGCCACTGAAATAGCTTTTAACTAATATAAGTCTAATGTTATCACTTCTATGAGCAGGAGAAGTGTAGATACAGATAGTACTGGAGTACTGCACTTCTCTTGGTTGTACACTACACAATCAAATTACATTGTACTGTTCCTTTGAGTAACATTACTGTTCCTTTGAGCAACGTAGGAGACACCTTTTCCATGACTTTAAGAAAATTTGGGCTGCAGTATCTGTTCCATGATAGCAGCAAGTGGAGGTTTATGAATGTGCACAGCAAGTATAAATCCATCCTGCTGCCCTGGATGAAATGTCACTTCAGTGTTAACACAAGCTGAGAGCAGACATTCAGCAGAAAAGGGCTTGTGGGCAAAAGCTTCACGTCTCAGGGCTTCTGCTCTGTGTTTATCAAGCATAGCCCAAGACCGATCCTAGAGCTCAGTGTTTAGTACTAGGGACCAAACTCTGGTTTTGTTTATGGCAGTGTAAATGTGAGCGCTTTGGCGGTGTCAGCTGCCTAACTTCAGAATCACTGTTGCAATAAAGGGGACCAGCACTTACCAGAACGGAGCCACTTCTCCCAGCATTTCAGCAGCAACTGTTTTAAAATCTGTGGAGTTACAGCAGTCTAAAGCCCACAGAAGGAAAAGCATAATCAGCTCCTCATTGCTCATAATAATTTTCAAATGCATTCCTAAACTTTGTGTAGGGTCTCTCAATGCCAGTAGAGCTTGTCAACAACATTTTGGGACATATGTGACAACAAATGTTTAAACAGGTCTTTCCATTCAACAGAAGCACTAAAAAAACACTGTGTCCTCGCAAAAATTCTCTCCTGTATTTTAAATCCAAGAATCTCATTCCTCTGATAAATCAGAACATCTCAGCTGATGTCAGAGAGGCTACACCGAGGTAAATCTTCTGTAATCTATCAAACAAACAAAATTCAGAGAGGGTCTGTGATCTTCCCATGTATTCTACGTCATTATTTGAGATGTCTGGGTTGAAAAGGAAATGAAAATCTTTATAAACCCCGAGGTGGAGTGCATTCCTAGATTCAAAGTGCAGTATCACAAAGATATTTAAACATTCTGTTTGGAAAGCAATTGAAATATCTAGTGGAATATTTATAACTCAATTAAACATTTAAAATATCGGAAAAGCTCAGCAATTACACCTCTGGTCTAAACGCTAAATATGGCTGTATCAGAAAATACCTGCGGTCTCTAGAGATTCCTGACAGGATTTGTTTTTCACTTTTGGTGAAAAAGCTATTCTTTGTAAAATATTCCCACACATGCCTAAGTTTATTTCTCAAAGCAATACCACAAAGGATATGACCTCTTTACTCCTAGTAACCTTTCATGGTGCTGAATTGACTTGGACATTGGTGCCAGTCAACACAGCTTGATTTGCT